>OY728157.1:375218066-375370566 GCA_963277665.1 Viscum album | reverse complement strand
GCAGGGAGAGGGAGGTGCCGCATGACACACAGGGAGGAAGAACAAGAGTGGGAGAATAAAGGGAGAAAAAAAAGAAATAAAGGAATAAAATAAAAGAAAATATAATAAATAAAAATATAATAAATAATAATATTCATAATATTCATAATAATTTAATAATAATTATAATAAACTTAATAATAATAATATTATTAACCATAATAATAATAGTATTATTATTAAATTGTTTTCCATTTATTTAATTTTATTTAATTTTAATTTTAATTTAATAAATTTTTAAAAATTAAGAAACCAAAATACCAAAATAAAAATAAAAATAACCACAACTGCAAGATGCTGGGTTAGGGTGTGACAGTTTTCCATTCAAGACTACTAAGATTTCCTTTCTTCTACATTTGATCTTAGCATTATACTTTGAGAGCCAATCCATCCCTAGTATAATGTCAAATTCCATAATGGGAATGACTACTAGATTTGTGATATGATTGTGCTCAATAAAATAAACACTAGAGTTTCTAAACACTGACGATGCTTGTATAATCCCACCATGAGTCTTGACTAATAACTCTAATTTTATCAATTTAGGGTTTGATTCTAAATTCCTTGAAAACTTGGAGGAAATAAAGGAATGTGTAGAACTAGAATCAAACAAAGCACTTGATAGCTTTGAGAGAACAACCAGAGTACCTACCAACATATCATTTGGAGCTTCAACATCAGTTGTCATGATAGAAAAACATGACCTTGCTCCCTTAGCCTTTTCCAAGGATGATGGTGATTCCCCTCCACTACCCTCGAATTTGGACAATGATTGGAAAAGTTCCCAAGCTATCCACACTTATAACATTGGACTTTAGGTAGGTCCCGCACCATCTTTCCTTTTTCGTTAGTGTTGGGAAGTTGAGGCTTCACCTCACTACAAAAATTCCGTGCGATATGGTCATCTTTTCCACACTTGTAGCACTTCCCATTTCTGAGCATACATTTCCCCGAATGATTCTTCCCACATTTATTACATGTGGGATGTTGCACTTGGTTTCCTCCTCTTCTCTGATCAAAGATCTTCCCTAAGATTGGATCCGTTGATATTTTCTTGTCATTGGATTTATGAGACCACTGTGTCTCACCAAACTCTAGTTCGACTTTCATAGCACTCTGCATGATCTCCTCATAGCTATCATAGTCTTAGTTGGATAGATTCTTCCACATATGAGGTATTAGTCTACCAAAGAATATATCAACCTTAACATTAAGATCCATGAAAAATCTTGAGTTGTAATAGGAAAGTCTTGTGAAGTTCATCTTGTAGCTTCCAACAGATTCATTCTCCTTCTACTTCAGCTAAAGAAACTCCTTCTCCATTTTTATTCTCATCAAACGATGGAAATAATTATTAAATAAGATCCCTATAAACTATTCCCACTCCATAGATTAAACCTCCACTCTTGGACTCATGTTTTTAATCAGTTCCCACCACTGATCAGCTTCTCCCTCTAAGTGGTAAAAATCTAGGGTGACCTTCTCTTGTTTTGAACAATGGAGTACAAAAAATATCTTTTCAATAGAGCTGATCCACTGTTCAGTAATCAATGGGTCAGTAGATCCACTGAAGGTTGGTGGTCGTTGACACATAGAGGACTCAACATAAATTTGTTCCCTTCATGGTGAAATCGGTATCTCATCTTGATTCAAGTTATTTCTCATAACTTGATTTAGTTGGTTGATCATTCTCATGAAAGTTTCCATTCCAGCTTCCATCGGAGGGTTGTCAGTGCATGGTCCATTGCGGTCACCATTTGAACAGTTCCTCCTATTGCCCTTTATTTTCTAAAAGAATAAAACCTTAGTGATAAGATTATTTAATTTACGAATATTTTAACTATAAATGATTTTTATGTCTTAAAACTTCATTCTTAAACATATTATTCTTTAACAACAATTACATTTCTCTATAAATCCTTTATAATGATTCATAAAAACCTTGTGATTAACCAAACATATCCCCCAGGAGTGTCAAAATAGGAGTTCAGCAAGGCCTATTTTCATGCAACAGTTCCCGTTCGAGTCTAGTCCAAAGTGGTGTTTTTGGGTTTTACCCCTAGATACATTTGTGCCAGAGCCACATCCACTTGTTCATATCTATACATGGATCTATTTGTTCGGAAACCACTTACTTAATATTTCACCAAAATACCAGGATATTTTAATATATTTAAAATTTTCTATAGGGTTATTCTTGAGGTTTTCATATCCTAATTTCCATAAATAACTAAACTATATTCTTATACCAACCATTACATCCTACCTTTTTATTACATAACTTTTCATTTCATTTTACAAATAGAGGATCTTTACAGTCTAGTGTCTTAGAAAAAAGGTACATAATACATAAAACTTAAAACATTATTTTATTACACTTGAAAGTATTATTAAAGGTTTATCCTATATACATTTATTTCATCTCATAACCTATGGACATACATCAAAGGAAAGGGTGAACAGAATTCCCAGTAAGGGAAACAAGTGAAACAATTTACATTTGAACTTGAGCGATATCAATAAGAACATGTGGAATATCATAAAGGCATGATAAAGAGGCATATAATAATAATAATAAATTGAAAAATAACTTGAAAATGTGGATAAAACATTTAATTTATACATTCATAAACAAATCACCAAGATCCATCCCCAAGGTGTCATAAAAATTACCAAGGTTATTCACCAAGGTATCATAAAACTTGTCATCACTAGAGATTAATTTATTTAACCAATGCATTAGAGAGATATCAAAGAGAATCCTTAATATGTATATATTTTAATTTTATACATATATATCATAATAAAAAATGTCATAAATAATCCATAGAGAATAAATAAATGAGTTTTATATCAAAATCACGACGTTTTAAAAAGTGCTTAAAAACATGATCATTATGTCATTTATAACCTAAGGAAAGGAAATGAGGGTTTTATGTATGTAAATTAAAAAATAAAATAAATCATTTTTATGACATTATAAATACCCCTAGAAATGAAATAGGTTTGGGTATTCACATAAATAAAATAAGAGAATGTCTTGAGAAAAAGAGAGATATTTTGAGATGAAAATTCTGCAGCATAATGACTATGCAACATGGTTTTAGAAAACATTTAAAAAGAGAGGGGATAGAGGTCACACATTCATAAGTGAGTCATAATACAATATAAGTACATAATAACATATATATAAGAACATGTTATGAAAATTTTCAAGACATACCACATAAAATATAATTTGAAATAAAAAAGAGAAGTTGCAAATTCCCTTACTAAAATTCAGCATCCTAATGGCATCGCATAAAAAATCATAAAATTAGATGATGAGAGAGAAAATGGTATATCATTATTTGGAAATAAAATTTATAAAAAAATGATATATAAGAACATACCCCATTATAAGAAAATGTAAACTAAAAGACATAACATAAAATAAGTCTTGACTAAAAGAGGAGGGTGAAAGGTTCCCTTACCTTGAAGAGTAACTTCAAAAACTCAAAGGCTGGAACCTTGGGGGGATTGAGGGAACCTTGGGAGGACTCCTTGGGAGGTAAAAAGACCAGATATTTTTTGAGGAGGAATTTGGAATGAAAGGAATTAAGGAATGGGTTGGTATTTATAGCAAAAGTGAGGGAATATTTTATTAATTTCCAAGGGACACCTCATTAGCGGTATTTGTAAATCCATGGGCTTACCCATGGTATTTGTCCATGGTTTTGGAAAATTGGGACACATAATATAATATTTTGATCCAAATTATTCTACCAGAATTTTAAATTACATATTACATCATTATGATGTCATAAAACACACCGAAAACTCAAAAACTATATTTTTTACTATTCACTGAAAAACAAAACATTTTATAAAAATATAATAAATTCATCCTAACCTAATATCGATGTTCTGAATTCAAAAATGAACTCAATTTTATGAAAATAATTTTTTAAATAATAGATATTTAATTTTTAAGTAAAATCACTATTTACCTAAAAAAATACTAATACTTAACTAATAAATTTTAAATAGTTATTTACTTATGATATTATATCACATTACCATTCAAGATGCCTAAATTATTTTTATATTTTATTAAGTGAGGTTACTATTCCATTGGTCACATTACTATTCATAAGGGTAATATTACTACTCATAATTTACTATTCACCAAAAATTAAGTTGATCTTATCAGACTCTAAATTTATTAATGATCACAACTGTAAATGTCCATTTTTTGAAAATAATTTCACATTTATAATTATTTAAAGTATAAAAAATATTTTAAAATACTATCTTTTTTTAATATTCATCAATAATATGAAATTTCTAAAAATTAATCCTATATTTATCTTGACATTTGAAATTAATTTTTTTTACCATAATAAGAAATAAAAATTTTATTTATACAAAAGGATTACACAAAGTAACTAAGGCCTTGTTACATAGCCCCTTATAACACCTACACAGGACCTAAGAGTAACGTGTGAAATGATGATAGAATCTTGGGGCGGCTCATACAACATTTCCTGAGTGGTGATGTCTATGAGTCTGAACTTCTCCCAAAGGTGATTACATTCAAGATTTACTTGTTGAAGATCAACTTGGTCTTGGTCTAAAGAAAATCACAATGATGATACCTCATTCCAAAGATCTAACAAATGGGATTCATATGGACCAATTCTACTGGATGAGGCCATCAACTCTTCTTTCTGTATTAATTAACCATTATTATTTATATTTTAAACAACAATTATAATGTTAAAAATTATTATTGTTTCCAACAGTAATATTGACCAATGGTCATATAACGGTCAAAAACCAATGGTCACATTTCATTTATAATTATATATTTTTATTGATTATGACATAGTAAGACATACATTTTTAGGAAACAAAGTATTATTCAAATGTTTGGGTCGTCACATTATCCTTCTCAGAATTAACTTCCTCAAGATTTTTAGAAATAGAAACAATTTCAAAAGATTTTTTATCATGATTTTTAGAACGATTTGATACTTATTTTGTTAAAACTTTGATTTTAGAATTTTCCTTATCAAGTTTATTTTTGATCTTACTATTTTCATTTTCAAGAAACTTTGAAAACCTAGATACTTCTTCAGAAGATGGTAAATAATTATCTTCTGATGAGGAAGATTATTCATCCAAGGATTCATAATTTTCTTCATCAAGATAATTAGAAATTAAATATATGTTGGTTAAGGACTCAATAATGTGTACCTTAGCCATGAAACATTGGTTTTAAATAGGTATTATGCTAATAATACCAATGTTCTTCTGTCGAGAAGATTCATTATCCGAAGATTCATCAGATGAGTCTCCACCACTTTCACTCCAAGAATAATTTTCCTTCAAGACATTATTTACCTTAGAATTATAATATATTTTCTAATTCCTATCATAATGTATATCTTTCCCGTCCTTTCTTTTCAGATTAGGAAAATCAGTTCTGATATGTCCAGCTTTCTTTCATTCATAACACGTGACCTCAGAATCTTTCTTATCTTTCCTGTCCTTTTTCTTATATCTGTATTGAAATTCCTTGTCAAAAATCTTTTTCATACTTTGAGAAATATTGTCCAACTCAATCTATGACTATTCAGATTTACTTGAATCCGACTGTATAACAACTTCCTTAGACTTTGTTGACTTAACAACTTTATCAGGAGTCTTGGCTTTCATCTAATTTGAAGTAGTAGTAAAAGAAACACTCCCATTCTTCTTCTTTATATTATCAGAATATCTCTTCAATATATTCTCATTTTGTAATAAAGTTCCAAATAATTCATCAAGTGTAACAGTTGTAACTTTCCTTGATTCATCAATAGTATTTCTCTTCAATTCCCATTCATTAGGCATGATGTCTATAATCTTATCTATAAGTATCTCATCATCTATCCCTTTTTCTCCCATTGACTTTAGACTATTCACAATAGTAATAAATCTTTGTTGAAATTTAACTATAGCCTCTCTATAAGGAAAAACAAAACCATGATAGTCTACTCTAAGAATAACTCTTCTAGTTTCAATAACTTTAGAAGTACCAAAATGTGTAACTTCCAGTTTCTTCCAAATGTTGTTTGCTTCTTCACAAGAAGATATTTGACAATATATATTCATAGTCATAGAACAAATAAAAGTATTGTGTACCTTATATTTTAACTTATATTCTTATTTTTCTTGGTTAGTAAAAGTTCTAACTTCCTTGTCAGATCATAAAAAAATTTTCTACACAAGTATTGATAACAAAACTATTCATTATGTATATCCAGTATTCATAAGAATTCCCATAAAATATAGGTGGTCTTGTAGGGTTTAAATTGTCTAAGTATCTAACATTTATTCATGACATCTTACAATAATTCTTTTTCCACAACACAAGTTAGTGTAATATGTATTTATAAATTTTTTTTTATAAAAGTAACAACTTGTAGAAGTAAACAAAGTGTAAGTAAACTAAGTAGTGAAAATATTCCTTTTGATACTAAGTGTAAGTATCAGTATCTTAGAGACATCCTTTGATACAAATTGTATGATTAAAATATGAGATATAGATACCCAAGTACAAGAGGGGGGGGGGTGAATTGTAAGCTTAAAAACTTTTGTTTTTAACCTTAAAGAAACTTTGTTTAACAGAGTTAAACAAATAATATTCACTTAAACCCTCTTCTATAAGTTTAAGGAAAATAAATTTAGGTTTAATAAAGATGTGTAACTAAATAAGCACACAAGTATACTTAAACAAGATTCTACCTTAAAGTTTATATAATCTTTAACTAGAGTTAAAACAAAAAACAAAGTACAAGAAACACTTTATTATTGTTACAGATTGCAGTGGAAATTTAAAGTATATATAAAAGAGTAAAAATATTTTAACCCAGAGATTAGGGTATCCAAAACACATTGGATAAAGGTCCTTTGATTTATACTTTCAAGAAAGTCCGTCTTACCCACACTGGGGTAAGCCCTCAATAAAAAGACCAGTATCTGTCTTACTACCCCCATAAGCCCTCAATCTATAAAGGTGATCAGCACCCCTGTCTTCCTCCAGCCGAAAGACCTCAATTAAGTAGGTAATAAGAATTTATATCTTCCTTCATATTGGAAGCCCTTTATTGTATATAGAAATAATCAGAATAATACAATGCAAAACAAATCTTGTTGAAAATTTAAGTATGTGGAACAAGCTGTTCACAACTTAAACTCTTCAAGGATTTTGCACAAAGCTATTTTTGTAGAGATCTCATACAGTATCAATTCTCCCAAAAGTTCACAACATAAAAAATGTTCAAATTAATAAGTATTTATAGGAGAGATCTCTAATAGTCGGAATGTCCTCCAACGGTCATATTTTTTCAAAAATTTCAGAGGGACCTGTATAGTTGACACTTATAACGGTCATATAATAATAGATTTGTATGATCTAAATAATGATGTAGATTCTCAATATACAAGAGGGGGGGTGGGGGGGGGGGGTGAATTGTATCCTTTAAAAATTTCTTTGGAACCTTTAATGTTGGTTATAAAACTTTCATTTTTATCCATAGGGAAAACCATGTTTAACAAAGTTAAATAAGGTAAATTCACAAAACCTTTTAGTTCTACAAACTTTCTAGATTCTGGAAATATGGTTCTGGAAATGAAACTTAAGAAAAGTTTACAAGGAAAAAGATTCTACCTTAAAGTGTATAGAATCTTATTAATCAGAGAATAAAAGTACAAGAAAGTATAAGATAATTATACTTTCCTTATTAATCAAAATGCAGCAGAAAATAAACTTGAAACAATACAAGTAACAAGTATGAAATCTTTTAACCCAAAGAGTAGGGTATCCAACAACCTTGGATAAAGGTCCCTTGATTTATACTTTCAAGAAAGTATATCTTACCCACATCAGGGTAATCCCTCTATAGGAATATCAGAGTCTTTCTTGCTATCCCCGCAATCCCTCAAACTTCAAGGGAGTAGAAAAATTTGTCTTCCTTATCAAGGAAGTCCTCAAACTTTAAGGTAGCCAGCACCTTTGTCTTCCTATCCCTGGAATCCCTCGATTGTACACAACAACAATTGGAATCGCATGAATCAAGATGAACAAGATGTTCAGTATGCACAAAGCATGAGAGTCTCTCTCTCTAGAAATCGCTTCAACAACATGTAATCTCTAGAGTTATAGAACAATATTGAGTTCATTCAAATGAGATCCTATTTATAGGCATTTATCCAATGGTTGGCTCCCTCCTCCAACGATTATATTTTTCCTTGAATTTCAGAGGGACCTGTACAGGTGTCACTCAAACAACGGTTAGTTAGAAATAGAATACACGACATCGTTTCATAACTATAACAAGGGTAAGTAAAATATGGTTGCTCAACCAATTCAATTTTTCATAGTATAAGGAAAAATAAAATTCAGAGTCTAAGAGAAAATCATTTGGAGTCTATATTACATGAATATTAAGATTCTATTTTTCAAGGAATTCAGAATTAGGATTTTATAGACTTCGAAGTCTAAATTATAAAGAATTTGGAACCTGAATTCTAAGGAATTCAGAGTCTAAATTCTAAGGAATTTGGAACCTAAATTCTAAGGAATTCAGAGTTTGAATTCTAAGGAATTCAGAACCTGAATTCTGATAAATTCGGAGTCTGAATTCTCAGAAATCCAGAACCTGAATTCTAAGGAATTCAGATTCTGAATTCTATGGAAATCAGAACCTAAATTCTAAGGAATGTAGAGTCTGAATTCTAAGGAATTTGGAACCTGAATTATGAGGAATTCAGAGTTTGAATTCTAAGGAATTGAGAACCCGACTTATAAGGAATTTTGAATATGAATTCTAAGGAATTTAGAACCCGATTTCTGATAAATTTGGAACCTTAATTTTAGAGAATTCGGAATATGAATTTTAGAGAATTTAGAATATGAATTTCAGAGAATTCAGAATCTGAATTTTAGAGAATTTGGAATCTAAATTTCAGAGAATTCAGAATCTGAATTTCAAAGAATTCAGAATCTGAATTTCAGAGAATTCGGAATCTGAATTTCAGAGAATTCAGAATATGAATTTCAAAGAATTCGGAATCTGAATTTCAGAGAATTCGGAATATGAATTTCAGAGAATTCAGAATCTAAATTCAGAATATGAAAACAAAATACTTTATATCTAAGTATTTATAGGATTCTGAGGTTTTAGAAATGAAACTGAATTTTACAATTAGAAATAAAAAGAGTTAGGTTTAGTGAAACTAAATCATGAACAATGAAAACAAAGATAGGGAGAAAATTTCATTAGGAAGAAAAATTTTCCTTAATAAGAAAAATCTTATGGGAAATGAAATTTTCCTTGAGATAGAGTGTTTGTGATTTTCAAAACATAAAGAAATGGAAAAGTCATAAGGAAACCTTATTGACTCAACAATCTCCCCCTTTTTGGAAAGCACAAACATCCTTACTAAAATGAATCTAAGGACTTAGAAATTTTATGGACTTGAAAACAAAAAACTTATCTCCCTTTACTTATGGAACATAGTGAATATAGCTAACCCCCCCTTAGGATTTGGAAACACTAAGGATCATATTCTTCATTTCCTAAATGAGATTTTTCATTTTCTTGCATTTGAAAAATATCATTAATAATAACATTCCTCTAGATGAACTCCCCTTTACTTAGGGACATCTCTTCTTTACTTTATATTCTTTTTATCATTCCTTTCTCCCCCTTTGTAATTTTCAAAAAGGAATAAAAGAGAATAGAAAAAAAATTGGTACCTGAAACATTAGTACTTAACAACTAAATGTATGAATAACAAGAAAAATGTCATTCATATTGAATTAATTTTTACAATGAGGAAAATACAACAAAAGATTAGAATTAAATGAAATTATACCTCTTTCTCCTTTGGCATCATCTTCTTCACAATGGTTTTTAGCTTCTTGAGCTCCATGTGATCCTCTTTTGATAACTTAAGCAACTGATCCTGATCTTCACTTTTCTTCTCTAAGGCTTTAATTTTCTCTTCCTAATCCTTAAGAATGTTTTACTAAGCTTTCAATAGTTCTTCTTGTTTAACAAGCTTCTCTTCAATATCCATTCTAAGATATCTTTCCCTCTTCTAATTCATGGCCAAAAAATTAATCTTGTCATTCAGATCCTTAACTTCTTTCTTCTAAGTAGTTTGTTTTAGGGTTAAATTTTCCTCAAAACTATTGGTAAGATCTTTGATCTTGCCATATTCAGTATCAAAAGAATCCTTGACATTATCATGAAATTCATCAAATATTCTCATTTATTAAGTTGTCTTCTTTGACCAATTGTCATCTTTTTTCATGATCTTTTATGAGCCTCATAACCAATGAGGAAGGTTTTGAAATCTACCTCTAGTGCAACACATTTGTCCATCACCCTGGAAACTGAATCTGAATTCTGATTTATCGTATGCTAAAGCATCTAACATCTTGAATCTATGCTTGGGAATAAAGGAATAGTACCAACTAGATTTTTCAAAGACTGAACAAAAAAATCATATCCGAGGGAAGATGATTCTAAATCTGAATGTTTGATTGGTGAGGATTCTTTTTCTATAACTTTATCTTTCCTCTTTGACGAAGTACCAACATCTTTATTCTTCACAACAGATTTACTAGGTGTATCTACTGCCACCTACTTTCCCTTGTCAGCTTTCAGAATGATGTCTTGTTCTTTGGTAGATTCATGATCACTATCAGATAGCTGAACAATCTTATCTTCCTCAACTTATTCTTTCTCTGCATCAACTACTTGATCTCCCAGATGAATAAAATCATTATTACTTCTTTCATCATCTGTTGGATTATTAAGTTCTTCTTCACCCTTCCCATCTTTTCTTAGTGTAGTAATTTTTGAGGATTCATCTTGGGAAGTTCAGATCGATAATTTTACAGATAGACTTTCCTTATCATAGTACTCTTCGACTTGCTTTATGATATCATTGGTTTCATTCCCTTCTTCTTCCACATCTTCTTCTTCTTCTATTTCCTCTTCCACTTCTTCTTCTTCAACTATTTATTTTTCATGATATGATTCTAGAATCACCACTTTCTTTCCTGGAGTCTCTGGTAATGGTTCTAATAAAACATATTCTGGTATTGGAATTTTCTCAGAGGCTCTTTCAGTATCTTTGAGAAGAGATTGAATGACTTCATCTTATGACAATTTCTTCCTTTAATTATTTTCTTTTTCTTCCTTTTCAAGATTCTCAGCAACCTTTTCCTTCAATGCTTTTGCCTCAGTAGGGTCCAATCCAAACTTAGGATTCCCTTCCTTCTAGTTTTTCTTATACTCTCTCCACTTAGCCACTACTTTATCAGGATACACTTTTTTCTTCTTTGAATTTGGAGGTACTGACTGAGTTTTCTTGGCCACAAGAGTTTTTGTTTTCTCTTCTAGATCCTTAGCCTTTCTCTTCCTTCCACCTCTCTTAGAGGTTTCATCCACTTCTAGATTCTTTGACAAAGCTTATATTTCTTCTTCAGAAAGATCATAGAATTTTCTGGATTCACTGGAAAAACCAATTTTCATTCTCCTTAAGGTGTCATCACTCAGAAACATCACTTTTTAATTTCTTGGCTTGGAACTGCATGAGATTTTGAATGAATGAAGGAAAAGAATAATAATATTTGAAAGGATTGCTGGATACATGATTTTCTGAGACTTCAAATTTCCATTCTTGATATTCTCAATCGTCACCAAGATATACTTAACCAAGTTTATCTTCCCAAGGTTCACCAAGAAATCCAATATATAGATATCACTCTTCTTCAGAGTATCCTTATCCCATTTCCTTGGAATTATAAAACCTTGAACCCATAATTCAAGAATCCGCAAATTTGTAGAGAGATAAATGATCTTTGAAGTATTCAATCCTTTCAAGCCCGGATACTCTATTGATTTTTCCTTATCAAAATATTTGGATTCATCAGGTAATTTGTGAGTACAAAACTCTACTTCTCCTTCGTAAGGAATTCCAATAAGACTTACTACCTTGTTATATGAAAGAGAGTAGGTCTTTTCATAACACTTAAAAGAAAACTTGTCTCTTCCTTCTTCCTTGAAGAAACATGTTGTCTCATAGAACTCAATCAATAAGTCCGGATAGACCGGATCTTGTGATTTTGGTTTTGATACACATACACTCTCCCAATAATTCAGCTTGGAATTCTTAGACATGATAGAGTCATACTTATCATAAAACTTCAAATCGACCATCCTTTCTCTGTATATCTTCCAATCAGAGATTTCCTTAACAGTGGAATTTTTTTTCTGAGGAGAGGCTTTAGTAGACATCCAGAACTGAGGAAACTTTGAAGATTCAGAATGACCTTAAAATATAGAGGCATAGCTTCAACACATAAGATATTGAAGAAACAATGTGGGACAACCATTGGGGGGCTTTATATAGGCGATTGAAGTGATGGTTCAACTTCCATGGTTGATCCAATGGTTGAAAAAACTTCTGATCAAATCTGATGGTTGAGATGATAACCAAAGAAGGATTTTGATAGATTCTGATCTTTTGAGGTTTTTTAAGATAGACATTTATATTTACGAAAAAGTGAATCCGAAATAGTTTCTTAAATAAAATAAAAAAAACAACAAGTAAAAAAATGATTACAAAAACTTAGGAAAGAAATCACACCTTCTGGATTTCTAGGAAAATTATTCGTAATGGGGAAAATTTTTCTTGGATAAGTTTAGATTCCAGAAAAATTTTAAAAAAAATTTTGAAGAAAAAATATGATTCCAAAAATTTGATTACAAAAAATTAAAAAAACTTGTTTATGGGGAAGAAAAAAAATTTATTCTGAAAAAAACTTGATTACGATTTTTTTTACAAATAAGAAAATGTGCCCCCCCTATGAAAAAGAGTTTCTTACTGTAAGGAGATAAGTTTCAAAAAAAAGTTAATATGGAAGATTACCTTATGATTATCATTCCTAACTTCTGTTTAATATATTCAAATCTATCAGAGGGTAAAGATTTTGTGAAAATATCAGCAAGTTGATCTTGCGTTCTGATAAATTGAAGAATGATATCTTCTTTTGTTTTGATAATCTTTTTAAAGAAGTTTTTGTTACTATTCATGTGTCGGGAACATACACTATCCATGTACTATATATTTCTGTTGGTACTTTCTTTTCTTTCTGGAAAATAAGAGTGTTAGACTTTTATAATCCAAACTTTCTTGGATCCAGAAACTTCAGAAAACAAAATTTTAGGAATCCACATTTTCTTTGAAAAAATAAGCTTTATGAAAACCTAAAGACTAAGTTTTGTTTAAGGAATTTTTTTCCCAATGCCCACCACACTAACACTTAGTGCATAATAGAGCACTTTAAGGAACAAAATAATCATTACTAAAAACTGGTTTTGAATGAGTATGACCAAATCCATAATTATTCCTTAGAGGTCGAATTTGAGAATACATCTTATCAAAGTTTTCCTTACCTAAGGTAAAGTTTGAAAAACACTTCCTCAGGGAAAATATTTCTGACTTCAGTCTAATAACTATGTTTTTATCTTAAAAAACATTATTTTTAGCATTAGAGTTAGTCTCTAAGACATTTTTCTTAGAAATTACTTTTTGTAGATCCTTAAAAAGTTTATCTTTCTCAGAATTAACTTCCTCAAGGTTTTTTTGAAATAATTTCAAAATCATAAATTTTCTTATCAATATCTTTAGAAATATCCGATACTTCTTTAGTAAGAATAGAAATTCTAGAATTTTCTTTATCAAGATTTTTATTGACTTTAGAATTTTCATTCTCAAGAATCTTAGAAAACCTAAAAACTTCTTCATAAGTAGGTAAAGTATTATCTTCATTAGAAGAAGATTCTTTATCCGAGGATTCATAATATTTATTATCACTATAATTAGAATTCAAGGATACATTGGTTATAGATTCAGGATTGTGTACCTTGGCCATTAAACAATGATTTTCAATAGGTAACTTGGAAAGTAACCCAAGATTATTCTGACCAGAAGATTCATACTTTGAGGATTCATTAGAAGAGTCTCCACCACTGGCACTCTAGGTGTCATTAGATTTCAAAAATTTCTTAGCTTTAGCTTTGTAGTACTTTTTTATATTCCTCTCAGGATGATTTCCTTTCTATCCTTTCTCTTAATCATAGGACAATATGGCCTAATATTCCCTGCTCTTTTTCATTAATAACAAGTAAATTCAGAGTCTTTCTTGTCCTTTATTTCTTTCTTCTTATATCTATACTAAAAGTCTTTCTTCCCAACTATATTGTTCATCCTTCGAGCAAGATTATCCAGTTCATTCTCAGAATGTTCACTTTCACTTGATTCAGATAAAATAGTAACCTTCTTCGAGTTGGATATAGTAACTCTTTCAGGAGTCTTGGATTTTGTAGATGTAAAGGCTAAACTTCCATTGCTATTCTTCTTCTTATTAAAATTAGCATATATTTTCATTATTATCTCATGTTGAAGAAGAGTTCCAAAAAGATCATTAAGAGTAATCTGAGATACTTTCCTATTCTCATCAACAACAATTCTCTTAGATTCCCACTTATTAGGCAGGATATCTATAATCTTGTCCACAAGTGCTTCATCATCTAAACCTTTCTCACCCATGTATTGTAAACTATTAACAATAGTAATAAACCTCTGTTGTACCTTAAACACTAGTTATTCATAAGGAAATAGAAATCCATGATATTCTTCTCTAAGAATAGCTCTTCTAGTTTCTATAACTTTTGATGTACCAAAATGAGTAACCTCCAATTTCTTCTAAATACAATTTGTAGCTTCACAAGAAGAAATCTGGCTATATATATTCCTAGTCATGGAAAACAACAAATTATTGTGTACCTTGTAGTTTAGTTGATATTTTGACTTTTCTTGATTAGTAAAAGTTCTAACTTTCTTATCAGGAATCTTGTAATATCTAATAAGCATAAAAAAGTTTCAACTCCAGTATTAATAACAAAAGTCTTCATACGATCTCTCTAATATTCATAATCATTCCCATAAAATATAGGTGGTCTAGTAGGATTAAGATTGTCAATCGAACCAACATTCATTACTGCCATCTATAAGAAAATATCTTTCCATAGAAACTTGTTAATAATAAAAGTTTGTAAACAAGGATAAAAATACTAAGGAAGAAAAATATAGAACAATGAAAACTTGAACAAGAAAAACTTATATGTGAATAAAAGTATTTCAGAGACCTCCTTTGATACCAATTTTAGGATCAAAATAATGATGTAGGTTCTCAATATAAAAGAGGGAGGGGGGGGGGGGTGAATTGTATCCTTTAAAAATTCCTTTGGAACCTTTAAAGATGGTTATAAAACTTTTGTTTTCAACCTTAGGGAAAACTATGTTTAACAAAGTTAAACAAGGTAAATTCACAAAACCTCTTAGTTATACAAACTTGCTAGATTCTGGAAATATGGTTTTGGAAATGAAACTTAAGAAAAGTTTACAAAAGAAAAAGATTATACCTTTAAGTGTATAGAATCTTTTTAATCAGAGTATAAAAGTACAAGAAAGTATAAGATAGTTATACTTTACTTATTAATCAAAATGCAGCTGAAAACAAACTTGAAACAATACAAGTAACAAGTATGAAATCTTTTAACCCAAAGAGTAGGGTATCCAACAACCTTGGATAAAGGTCCCTTGATTTATACTTTCAAGAAAGTCTGTCTTACCCACACCAGGGTAAGCCCTCGATAGGAATATCAGAGTCTGTCTTGCTATCCCCGCAAGCCCTAGAACTTCAAGGTAGTTGGCACCTCTATATTCATTATCAAGAAAGTCCTATAACTTTAAGGTAGTCAAAACCTCTGTATTCCTATCCCTATAAGTCCTCAATTGTACACAGAAACAATCAGATTTGCACGAAGTAAGCTTAACAAGATGTTCATTACGCACAAAGCATGAGAGTCTCTCTCTCTAGAAATCACTTCAGCAGGATGTAATCTCTAGAGTTGTAGAACAGTATTGATCTCATTCAAATGAGATCCTATTTATAGGCATTTCTCAAATATTCAGCTCCCTCCTCCAACGATCATGTTTTTCCTTGAATTTTGAAGGAATCTGTACACGTGTCACTCAAACAACGGTTAGTTAGAAACAGAATGCATGACATCATTTTATAACTATAACAAGGGTAAGTAAAATATGGTTTCTCAACCAATTCTATCTTTCGGAGTCTATGGAAAAATAAAATTCAGAGTCTAAGATAAAATCATTTGGAGTCTATATTACATGAATATTCAGATTCTATTTTTCAAGGAATTCAGAATCAGAATTCTATAGAATTTGGAGTCTGAATTCTAAGGAATTCGGAACCTGAATTCTGAGGAATTTGGATTCTGAATTCTAAGGAATTAAAAACCTAAATTCTAAGGAATTAAAAGTATGAATTCTAAGGAATTAGGAACCTGAATTCTAAGGAATTCGGAGTCTGAATTCTAAGGAATTTGGAACTTTAATTCTAAGGAATTTGGAGTCTGAATTATAATGAATTCAGAACTTGAATTCAAAGGAATTCGGAGTCTTAATTCTAAAGAATTAGGAACCTAAATTATGAGGAATTCAGAGTCTGAATTCTAAGGAATTCATAACCAGAATTCTAAGTAATTTGGAGTCTGAATTATAAAGAATTCATGACCTGAATTTTGAGAAATTCAGAACCTAAATTTCAAAGAATTCAGAATTTGAATTTCAGAGAATTCAGAATCTTAATTTCAGAGAATTTTAAATCTGAATTTCAGAGAATTTGGAATCTGAATTTCAAAGAATTCGGAATCTTAATCTCAAAGAATTCAGAATTTGAATTTCAAAGAATTCAGAATCTGAATTTTAGAGAATTTGGAATATGAATTTCAGATAATTCGGAATCTGAATTTCAGAGAATTCGGAATTTGAATTTCAGAGAATTTGGAATCTGAATTTAGAACTTAAAAACAGAATAATTTATATCTAAGTATTTATAGGATTCTTAGGTTTTAGAAATGAAACCGAATTTTACACTTAGAGATAAAAAGAGTTAGGTTTAGTGAAACTAAATCAAGAACAATGAAAACAAAGATAGGGAGAAAATTTCCTTGGGAAGGAAAATTTTCCTTAATAAGATAAATCTTATGGGAAATGAAATTTGCCTTGAGATAGAGTGTTTTTGATTTTCAAAACATAAAGAAATGGAAAAGTCATAAGGAAACATTATTGACTCAACAATATTGGACAACATAGTTTAATATAACAAAATATCATGAGAAACTTTAAGTATGTATGAATCTGTTTATATAAAACATTATGTTAAGGAAAAAATAAATACTTTAAGAAAGATATAAAATATTACATTAAGGAAATATTGTAACTTTAAAAAATTTATAAAATTGGATTCTTAAACAAAAGGGAAAACTTTAAGAAAGATATAAAATCAGATCTACAAATAATTGAGAATCAGAATTGAAGATATGAGAATCGGATTCAGAAAATTAGACGTTTTAGAATTGAGAAACCGTGAATCAAATTCACATTTTTGAGTGAATCCAAGTTTAAGGAAGTGTGAATCAAATTAAAAATTTTCGATGATTTGGAATTGAGGAAGTGAATCAGATGCACAAATTTGAGAGAATCAGAATCACAAAATTGAGAGAATCTGAATCAAAATTTTGGACGATTCAAAATTGAGAAAGATGAATCGAATTCAATTTTCTGCGTGATTCAGAATTGAAAAAATGAATCAGATTCAATTTTTTACATGATTTAGAATTGAGAAACCGAAATTAGAACCACAATTCTAAGAGAATTGGAATTGAGAAAGCAAGGGATTCCATGTTTCATTAAGGATCTGACGTATTTTTTTGTATTAAGGAAAATAATGTCAAACTTAGCTATAAAAAGGTTAAAGAACATACATATAGACTTCCTTATAGATAGAAAGAATTATTAAGTAAATGTATAAAATTTTTCTTATAGATAAAAAATATTATTAAGAAAATATGTTTGTGATTTCCAAAACATAAAGGAATGAGAAAAATTATAAGGAAACTTTTGACTTAATAATATATATATATATATATTTATTATGTTTTAATATTTTCAATATGTATTCATATTTATTTCAATATATATATCTATATTTTTTTTAATAATTTATATTTAATTCATAAAACTTATCTATTTTTTAATATTTTTAAAGTGTACTCATTAATAATTATTCAATTTCACTCATTTTTAACATGCATGCATTTAAGATTATAGATTTATTAACAATGTTAAATGTATATTTGTAAATATTTATAAATAAATATATTTATAAATGTATATTTACTATATTTATAAATTTATATATCTATAATTATAAACAAATAAATATTATTTTTAAAAAACTATTTAAATAATTATAAATAAATAATTATATATATTTAAATAATTATAAAATTATAATAAATTTATTTAAATAATGAATATATTTATTATATTTATATTTATTTATTAAATAAATAAATAAATAAATATATACTAATATAAATATATAAATATATAAATATTATTTTTTTAAAAATCATTTATATAATTATATATTTAAATAATTATAAAATTATAATAAATATATTTATATGATTATAAAATTATAATAAATATATATGAATAATGAATATATTTACTATATTTATATTTATATTTATATTTATATATAATTTTAAATAAATATATATATATATAATTATATAAATACATATAATGATATAAATATATTTATAATTACAGAATTATAATAAATATATTTAAATAACGAATATATTTACTATGTTTATATTTATTAAATATATATATAATTATATAAATATATATACTGATATAAATATATAAAATGATATAAATATATTTAAAATTATAAACAAATAATTATATATATATTTTTAAAAAGTTTCTATATAATTATAAATAAATAATTATATATTTAAATAATTATAAAATTATAATAAAAAAATATATTTATAGTTTTTTATTTATAATTATAATTATAAATACTTTATCAATGCTGAAGTTTTAGAGCTATTAAATTTTCTTTTTATCAGTGCTTCTTTAACGCCGATAAAGATAGAGTTTTATCCTTGCTAAAATAGCATTGATAAAAAGAATCTTTATCAATGCTAAAACTTTAGCATTGATAATGATGGATTTTATCAGTGCTAAAACTATGATGATAAATATTCCTTTTATCAACACTTATTAATTTTGCGCCTATAAAAAGAATCTTTATCAGTGCTTTTTTAGAAGTGATGATAAAAGTGTCCCTGATTTATTTAATAACCCTAACTATAGCTGAATCGGTTATGATTTCTCAAGCTATCTGCAAAATCCACCTCCCATCGTTGCTCCTCTTCATTGAATCCAACCTCAGATCAAGTCTTGAATGAATCCAAGGGTTTAATCCAAGCCTTGAATGAATGAAAGATCGAAGAATCCAAGGCTCAAATGAATCTAGGATTTTTTTGTGCAATATCTCTATTTCTCTCAGATGAATCAAAGCTTCAGTCCAAGGTATATTAATTTTTATCCTTATCCTCACTCATTTTTATTGTTTAAAGATATCTTTTTTCATTATCTCTTTCTATTCATCATCCATCACTGCTTTCATTCTTGAATGATTTTTACCTGAATGCCTCTTCACTATGACTGCTGTCATTGAAAATACCACATATATTTTTAATCATTTCAACTCTAATTGAGTTTAACATATGCGTGTTCAATGTCTATAGATGTTGCTTCATTTGGGAAAATTTCTACCAAAAAATAGCCTTCCATTGTACCTTTAGAATTTGTAAATTGTAAAAAATATCCAATGCACTATATCAAAATTTACTATAGAAAATGAAATGATTCATAAACCATTGTTTATTATTTTGAACCACATTCTGTCTAGTTTTTCCAAAACTAGAAGTTTGTAGTTTTCAAGTGATTGTATCAATTAGTTGGGCTTTATTTGAAAATAAACTAGTTATACACTTTCTACCATCCACCTTGGATATAGTTGAGGGTCCTTTATAAGTTTTCACCAACTGGTTATTCAATAATTTACGTTTCAAACATATAGTACCCATGAAAATGGTTTAATCACAAAAAGGATAATAAAAAATAGATGGTAGATTTCCATTTTGATGTAGAAATATCTGGATGATTAGATTATATGAGGATTTTAATTCCCCTAGATAGAGAGTTCTTTAACTATAAGAATCCTCCATGGAATATTGTGGGGTATGATCATCCTTTTTTACTTTTTGATAAGACACTGATTTTATTGATTCTAGATTATCCAATTTAGTATAAATCTCAAATAATTTCATATTTATAATGATTTTCTCATTCCCTTCTATTTTTATTTTGAATTTAAAAGATATTCTTATCTATCTAATTTTATCTTCATGCATTTCTCTATTTTATTTTAATAGATATTCAATCTCTTTAATCCTTTTGCCTATAATCTTTAGTTGGGCATCTTTAATAATAATTTCTTATTTTAATTCATGGGTTATCTCCTCAATCCCTTTCTTATCATCTTCCCTTTCTTGAATTCTAGTGAGACACATATTTTTAAAATTGCTGCATTATTCTCTGAATTCCAAAATCATTTTATTAGTTTGTACTACTTATTTAGAGAGATTAAAATAGATTTATTCCCTTTCTTTTTAAAACCTTCTTCATTAATTTATTTTCATCATCATAGTTAGTGATCTCCTCATAAATAATTCTATAAATTCCAAAAATATAAGTGAATGTTTCATTGTAAATGTTATTTAGGGTCTTCATAAAATAGGTTTGAGAGTCATCATATTATTCCATGTAAATTTCTTTATTTAAATTTCCATTTAGTAATACAATTTTAACATCTATTTAATGAACACACAAATGATTTATTGAATTTAATGGAAAATAATATCCTTATTGTTGTAATTTGAAATAAATGAGTATAAGTATAAAATAACCAATCCATTCCATTTTTGAAACCTTTTATTACTAATATAGATTTAAAAACTTGAATGTTATCATTAGATTCATACATGATTCTAAATACACATTAACAACCAATATGATTTGAATAATTTAGAAAAAATTTAAATATAAAAGTATTATTTCTCATAATAGAATCTATTTCATCATTAAATGATTATTTCTAGAACAAAACATATTTTGAAGACAATGCTTCTTTATATAACTTGAGATCATCATCTATGGTTATCCTCATAAGATATATTTTTTTAGAATATTGTTATGCTAATATCTATCAATAAGAAAAATTAAGGATTTGAAATATATGAATTCATGATATGGATGTTTTTGTTTTCTAGGTCTTGTACTCCACTTAGGTTCAACTAAAGAATAATCTTTATTCTTTTCCATTATATCTTAACTAGATGAAAAACTAGATCTATGTTTATAAGGAAACATTTTATTTTAATTATCTTTATAAAATTTATTCTTAAAAAAGTATACAACTCTAGATTCAAAAAATTACATTATATTCTATGTGCATTTTTCTATATAATTTATTATTATTTTCCATAGGGAAAAAACTTATTCAATTATTTTAGTTTAATATTTAGTTCTTTTAGGAATAGAAACTATGAAAAATGCTAAGCACCCCCATTATTTAAGATAAGAAAGGTTTGGTTTCATCCTCACCAACCTCATCTCCAAAATAGTTATTATTGTAATTTGTTACTTGAGACTCATCCCCCATATCTACTATATTTCTTGAACTACTATGAGTAGTAGTCCTCCAAAATAACCACCAATACCTCGTATGGGATTAATTTTGGTTAGATTAGTTCAAGAAACATCGGTGGATGCCCCCAAGAGATGGGGGATGATTCTCAAGCAACAAAATACAATAATAACTGTTTGGGAGATGAAGCTGATGAGGATGACAGTTGTCCATAACTTTCACCTTTGGATAAATTAATATGATAACACCAACCATAGTGGAGTAATTCTTTTCTTAAATTAAATTACCCTTTTCCTTCAAAGCATAATGAAATTATTTGAGAAAATAAAATGTTGGGTTCCCCTTATTAGAATTATCTATAACTTTCACCTTTAAAAATGAATATCTTATGTGTATTTATTTATTTATCACACAAAATGAATATTTTATGAACCTAATAGGATGAATATGATTCAAAAATGGAAGCACGCTAATTGTTTGATAAAAGAGCATGAATATGGAGTTAAAGAGTTCATCAAGTTTGCAATATATAATGCATACAACCCTTCTAAAATCCTTTTTCTGTGTTTACATTATTGTCATTCCAGAAAAATTAGTTTAGAAGAGTTGTAAGAACATTTTAATTATCATAGAATAGATCAGATCTATAAATGTTAGACTAAACACGAGTAAAAATTGAACGTGTACACTGATTGGGATGATACTACAATTTATGGTTCATTTTATATGAATACTAGTGTAAATGATGATGGATATTACATGTAATAAATGCCAATATAAATTGAATATGACCTTCATGATTTTCAAAAGTTTTTTGAGAAATTAAATAGCTATGCTAAGAGACCATTTTATACTAGTTATACCAAATACACAACATTTTCAGCTATATTGAAGTTATATATTTTGAAAGATGGTAGTAGATGGAGTGACACCAACTTTAAAAAACTACTTGGTCTCCCAAATGATATGATGCCATAAGAAAATGAACTTCCATGTTGAACATATGACACTAAATGAATGCTGCATTCAATGGGTATGATCTCTAAAAAACTACACGCCTGTAAAAATGATTACATATTATTTTTTAAGGACCATGAATCACTCATAAAATTCCCTAAGTGTGGTGTGAATTGATACAAGAAAAATGAATTAAGTCCTTCAAAAGCTATATGTTAATTTCCTATCATCCCATGGTTTAGAAGACTATATGGATGCCATGAAACCACAAGACAATTGACATGACATAAAAATACAAGAATTAAATAAGGGAACCTCTGTCATACAATATATTATACTTAGTGGAAGAAAATTGATTATGAGTATCCTGAATTTTGAAATGAGTTGAAAAAATTTCATCTTGCATTATCTATAGATGGAATCAATCCTTTTGGTGTAAAAAGTAGTACTCACTTTACATGACTCATCATGTTGGTAAATTATAACTTTCCACCATGGTTATTCATGAATCACAAATACATTATTTTGTCTCTACTTATATCTGGACCAAAGAAACCAAGTAATGATATTGATTTCTATTTAGATCCATTGATCAAAGATTTGAAAGTGATACAGGATACAAGTGTTACAATGTATGATGCTCATAGAAGTGAATAATTCAAATTGAAGACCATATTGTATGGGATGATAAATGAATTTCCTACTTATGAAAATTTATTAGGATATAGCATTAAAGTAATGATGAGGTGTCCCATTTGTGAATAATGCACACACTTAGTTCAGTTGAAACATTCCTTGAAAACTTTATTTTAGGACATCAAATTTTTTTACCTCAATGATATAAATATGGATCCTAGATGACAAAATTAAATGGGAATATCGAACAAGGTATAACACCATCTCTACTAATAGGTGATCAATTATTCGATAAAGTAAAATTTATTGACACTATTTTTGGAAAACCATTTTTGAAAAACCTTGAAAAATCAGGTTGGAAGAATAAATCAATTTTATTTGAATTAATATATTATAATTATTTGTACATCAAACATTTTATTGATGTCATGTATATAGAAAAAATGTATTTTATAGTGTTATTTACATGTTAATAAATGTTCCTATCAAAATAAAATATGGTATCAAGGCTAGGTTGGACATGATTAACATGGAGATAAGGGAAGAGTTGGCATTGGTGAAGGGTAAAGGGTAGAATTTTTTTATCCAGTATCTTACACTCTATCCATACATGAAAAATTGTAATTTTTCATTTTCCTTAATAGTGTAAAAGTTCTACAGGGGTATTCATAAAAGTTTAAGAATGTCGTTTCAATGAATAATTTGATGTTTCAGGGACTAAAATGACATGACTGTCATGTTTTGATATAAGATTTGATGCTTTTTTCTTTCCATTGCATTCTACCTAAAAATGTATAACATACATTAATCGGACTCTGATTTTTTTTCAATGTCATATACACTAAAGTAATATACCCTACAGAGTATCCAATCATTAATAAGGAGGTTATAGTCATATTATATGAATTAGAGATGTTATTCCCACCACCATTCTTTGATATAATGGTCCACCTGATTATTCACTTGGTTAGAGAGGTTCAACTATATGGTTATGTCCATTACAGATGGATGTACCCCATTGAATGGTATATAAAGATTTTGAAAGGGTATGTCAAGAATCAAAATTGGCTAAAAGTTTGTATTGCAGAATGATATATTGATGAAGTAGCTGTTAAATTCTATACCAATTACATATAAGATGTTGGAAACACAGGTCTCCCAAAGTATCATCACGACGGACACCTTATGGGTGAAGGGATTTCTAGAAGAGATGTTGTTACAATTACCTTCACAGAGTGGGAGCAAGCACACCTTTACATTTTACATAATAGTGAAGATGTTGATCCATACGTTGAAACCCACAAAGAAATTATTAGAGATTTGAATCCATCAAGGGATAAATAATGGATATAAAATACACATAATCAACAGTTTATATGATGGTTTCGAGATAAAATTTATAAGGAGATATCTAAAAATATGAATTCAATTGCTGAATGAATTCTATGGCTAGCTAGTATACTGACTGAAAATGTTATATCTTACACTGGTTTTGTAATTAATGGTTATAAGTTCTATACAAAAGAAAAAAATCACTGTAGTATGATAAAAAACAGTGGAGTTACGCTTATTACATAAGTGATCCACATATTTAGTTCCAATCATAGAAATCCAATTTATGAAAATATGTCATATTTTAGCATTATCGAAAAAATATACTAGTTAGATTATATAAATTTTTAAGTATCAATTTTCTATTACAAATAGGTTGACAATAGGAGTGCATAAGGGGAAAAGATGAGATATTCATAATGGAATTATAAGTAGTGCAAGTATTTTATGTCTCAGATCCAGAAAATAATAATTGATTGATTGTCATGCTGGTGACTAAAACAACTATCAGGTCAGATGAAAATTCAATCGAGGACGACCCTTTCACTGGGAGATCCTAATCAGTTCATGCCAATCCCAATGTAGATAATTCCTTGTACATTATTCGGGACCATAAAGAGAGGATTTAGAATCTCAATAGAGAAACCAAATCCCTAAAATCTTTAAAAAAATAAAGAAAGTTCAATGATAAGGTAAAAGTGTTTTTTAATATACTATGTTTTTCCCCATAATATTATCTGTTCTCTACTACATTAACATAATATAAATTAAATGTTTGACTACTCATGTAGATAGTGTCTTCTAAATATGATGATGTTACCAATCTCATGAAAGAACACACTATATCAAAGTAAACCCTTTGGGAAGATGTAATGGTAATATTATGATATAATTTATCTATTTTACCAAAATATTATATAATAAAACATTGATTTAATTTTCATTATTCCTTGTAGAGTTTATTTATTTTAGAATATTTCAATCCATATTTCATTCCTTTATACAATAAAAATTCCACATACTTTTTCTCCCTTAAAACATTTTCACCTCTACAGTGTTGGAATTTATCACTTTCCTTCAAGTTCCCTCCACTGACTTTTCAAGAAGAGAAATGACGCTTCCTCTGCTCAATCACAGAGGTGATATAAATATTTTCATAGTAAAATTATTGTCTATAGAATTAATATATTATTTCATATTTTTGTTTTATTTATTTATTTTTAGTATTAATCACATAATAATTTTTTTCTTATACAGGTGGATTCTTTTATTTGAGTTGGGGTGGTTTGTTCGAAGTTTCTCATGCTCGTGAGAGATTGGACTTGAAGGCTACAACTGAGATAATGATAACAAAAAAATGGTTAAATAATGTATACAAACATCATGGAAAGGTGAATTACTACTACTTATTTAATTAATTTTCAATCATTTTATCTTCTATTTGTTAGTTAATTTACTTATCATTTTTATCTAATACTTATTTAGTTTTTTTCAAAGATCTTTTTGGAAGTCATATTTTTCTTTCAACTATCTTAAATAAGAAAAAAGATATAATGTGTTTCTTTCTGCCAATGTTACCATGATTTCCATTGCCTTTCTTTTTCAAACTTCTAACACTACATATTGAGTCGACGTTCTTAGCCGAAAAGACTTTTTGGATAAGAACATCGACTCAATATTCAGTGTTGCAAGTTAGAAAAATAAAGTAAATGGAAATCATGGTAACATTGGCAGTTAAAATTGTTTTGATGCTTTATGATGTATAGAAATCAACCACACCTTAATCTGACACATGGTGTGACCAATATGACTCTAAGTGTGTCTTTTTATTTAAAATTGATATCAATTTTAGTAAAAAAGACAACTGACATAATCAAAACCAAGAAAAAACATTTGGATTGTTTTGATACTTTAGTACAACAATCCATAAGTCATTTTTGATGTGTAGGAATCATCCACACCTCAATTTGATACACAATTTTCCTCATTTGAATCAAAGTGTCCGTTATTTGTTTAAAAATGACATTTTGGTTCAAAAAGTTCCACTTAATGAAAACCAATAAAACATGATTGGGATATATTGATAATCTTGGAAAATGATTCATATGCTATTTTTGATGTGTAAGAATTAGTCTCTTGACATGCGATGTGATCGGTATGACTCAAAGTGCGTGCTTTCAGTTTAAAATGGAATTTTAGTAAAAAATAAAAGTGATATACTCAAAACCAAGAAAACACATTCATTTTGTTTTTATATTCTAGGAAAAAATCCATAAGTTATCTGGAATGTGTAGGAATTATCCTCATATCAATCTGTTGTATGGTGTGACTGATATGACTCCAAGTGCATCTTTTTATTTAAATTTGTCATTAATTTTAGTAAAAAAGACAACTGACATACTCAAAAACAAGAAAAATGCATTAAAATTGTTTTTATATATTAGGAAAATGATCCATAAGTCATTTTTGATATGTATGAATCAGCCTTACCTCAATCCAATACATGATGTTCCCACTATTACTCAAAGTGTCTATTATTAGTTTAAAATTGACATTTTAGTTTAAAAAGTGTCACTCACTAAAAACCAAAAAAACAAGCTCAGATTGTCTTGATAATTTTGGAAAATGTTTCATAAGTCATTTTTTATGTTTAGAAATTATTCTCACATCAAACCAACACACTGCGTGACCGGTATGACACAAAGTGTGTGTTTCTAGTTTAAAATGAGATTTTAATAAACAAGACAAGTACCATACTCAAAACCGATCAAACACATTTGGATTGTTTTAATAACTTAGTAAAATAATCCATAAGTCATTTGGGATGTATAATAATTAGTTTCACCATAATCCGATGGATGGTGTGACCAGTATGACTCAAAGTGCGTTTTTTTATTTAATAAGTGCCATTTTAGTTTAAAATGCGCATCACAATGTCAATACTGAGAAAACGAGCCTAGATTGTTTTCTTATCACTATATCTATTATTACTTAGTTAATTTCCTCGTAATTTTTACCTTATACCTATTTAGTTAATTTTCACATGGATAATGCTTGAAGATGGATAAGGAATGTCTTGATGTGCAAGAATCAACCACAACTCAATCTGATACACAATTTTCTTCATATGAATCAAAGTTTAGTTTAAAATTAACACTTTTTTTTAATTCATTTCTTTATATTATTACAAGTATAAAAATTGTTTTCTTATAAAGGTGTGTTATTTTTCTTGAGTAGGGTGGTTTTTTTGGAAATATCACGAGTTAGGGTCAGGGGTTAAAGAAAAAAGAACATTGATGTTTTTGAATTCATGTAATATTTTTCACTTACTCATGTAATTATATAAATAAATGTTTGAAATGTCTATAATATAGTGTTTTTTTCTTATATTTTTGTTGTAAATTTTATTTCATTTAAATTATGTATTGGTACTTGATTTTAATTCTTTATGATACTATTTCTGGTGCTGTAGTGTGCTGTTATAGCACACTGTAGTATGCCCCTTTATCAGTGCCACTAAATGCATTGATAAAGGGTTCTATTTTTAGCACTTCTAAAAGCATAGATAAAGGACCCCTTTATCAATGATTTTATAGTGCTGATAAATGTATAGGGATTTTAATCACACTCTGGTAGTTAGTTCTTCTCTAGCACTGATAAAGGCTATTTTTAGTACTATTAAAGGCATATTTTGTAGCAATGTTATAATAGGTGTTCCCAGATAGAGCTTTAATGAATTAGGAAATGTTTAGTCTCATGATATGTCACGTGTGGGATTAAAGAGTAAACCTAATCCATCATGGTACTTTGTCTACCATGTGATATAATCTTGGTAGTTATCCTTGACTCATGTGTATATCATGTTTTATGTTGCTACCATAGTCCTATGTTTCCATGATTACATGATCCATTATTCTAAATATTATGGTTTCATATGTTTATTCATGTTACATTCCTTTTTTATGTCATCATGTTATGCCTTCTAACCCATGTGCTATGCTTTATTCCTATGTTTATTCCCTTATAGGGTTTTTTAGCTCATCCCTTTTGTCTATGTATTCCCCATGTTATCTTATGTAGATGTAGGAGTTCAAAGGAATTTAGAAGCTCATTATGGATGATTAATATAAATATGATTTATTCTAGTTCCATGTTTTCAGTTTTATGTACCTAATCTTCCAAAGACACTAGACTCTATAATCATTGGTTTGTATCTGATGGGTAATTATGCTTAAAATCATGTAATAATATGTGTAAAAGGTTAGGGTTGCTAAAGTAATTTAAAAAAAAATATTTTTTTAAAACATTTAAAATGGGAAAGTTAGTTTATTTTGTTTAAAAAAAACATATATCTATAATTATATATTTAAACAAAAAAGTATTTTTAAAATTTTAAGAAAAATAGGATAAAATATAATATTTTTAAATATAAAATGTTTCAAAGGTTTATTTTTGATTTTTTAATACGAATGTGTTTTTCTAAATTTTAAAAAAATAATTAGAAGGAAAATATCTTTATGTTTTAAATGTAATATTTTATTTTCATTTATATTTTTTTTAAAATTAAATGGGGGGGACTTATTGAATAATTTATTATAAGAAGTTGATTTTAAAATAAACAAACTCTCATTTTTAGTGATAATTTATCATTTTATAATGAATTTGATAATGACCATAATTATATTTTTAATATTATATGATTTTTCAAATTAAGAAGTGTATTTTTTTTATTTTATATTGAAAATTGTCATTTATTTTTGAATTCTATAAATAGGGATTTTTATTCTCATTTATGTTTTCAAGAAAATGAAATATGTAATTTCTAAATTTTTTAAATAAAAATAAAACCTTTTAATTAAATGTAAACGGGTTTGGAAAAAGGAATAATGTTTTATTATTTTGGTCAAGTTAGGGTTACTTTGATTAGTTTTTTAACCTTTTCCCATAATAAATTAAATTTTTAATAAAAGTATTCAAAAAATAAATAATTACTTCTCAAAAATTTCCCAAAAAAACTTTTTCCCTCAAATATTAAAATTTTTGAATTTATTATATTCAAAATATTAGTTTTAAAAATATTTAAATTTCAATTTATATAATTTTATTAGAGATATTTAATTTTTTTCTTTAAAAACCTAAAAAATCTCTTATTTCCTTTAAAAACCTATTTTTGGTTAATATGATAGAATAAAAACGTTTTTCACTTGTTTTGTTTAAATAACCAAAACAAACACATTTTTATTAAAATATTTCAAATCTAATAGTAAAAATAAAGAAAATACACCCCTTGCTTTTAAAACAATTATAGATAATTTGTGCATTTTATTAGATATTTTGAAAATTTTTTTTTTCCTTCAACAAATTAAAAAAATAAATAGTCCCTTTTTAATGAAAAAAATTATCCTTCATGAAATTTAAAATAATATAGTTATTATTGAAAATAGTTACAAATTTTCCTTAGTGAATCACTTTTAAGTTAAAAATATTTTTCCTATTATAAGGGAATACTTATCTTTTAAAAAATAAAAAAATTCTAATTTGTTTTAAAATTTGAAATATGTTTTTAAATATATTTTTTTATAAAACAATGATGAAAATTTTAAAATAGATACACAAATTCATTATGAATGGATAATTTCATGACATATATAGTCCCCTATTTCTTTTAGAGAAATTATAATATATATTTTTTATCTAAAATTAACAAGTAAATAAATAAATAAATCTATCATTCTGATGATATAGAAAAATAAATGAATAATTCAATTTTAATTTTTAAAGTCCCATTTTTCAAATAAAAATTAAAAAAACCATTTCTATTAAAAAATGATTAATTTTTCATTTTAATTTTTAAAAAATGTTTCTTATTTAAAGGATAAATTATTATTTAATAAATACCATTTTAGAATAAAACACACCCCCTTTCCCATTTTGAAAATTAAATTATAATATATAACCATTATAATTATGAATTATACAAAACAATTTTTAATAAAAAAATACATTCTCAAAAGAAATTGGCAGTTTTAAGGTGTTTTCCCTATAAAAAAAAATGTAACAATGATTCATGACATTTTTTATAAAATAAACACCATTATTTTGAAAAAATAATTTGTATCATTCTAAATGAAAAGGTAATGTCTTAAAAAAATTAAAAATTATTAATTTTCCCCTAAAAAAACTTCTTATAGTTTATTTCAACAAGGTCCTCTTTTAGTCATTTAAATGATATTTTTTACTTCCTCCTTTTGTTAAAAAGTGTCTTTTTCCTTAAACAAAAAAAAAATCTTTCCTTAAAACTATACAACTTCAAATTCAAAAATAATAAAAAATTATTTTTTATTTAGAAATTCAATAAATACATGATTTTCCTTTAAATTTATATAATTTTTTGATTTTAAAAATGTTTAAATTTTTTATTTAAATAATTACTCCTTAATACTTGAATTAAAAAACTATAATTTTATTTTCAAGATATAGACAATTTTTTTTAAAATAATACATAAAATTAGCATTTTCTCTTTTAAAAAATAACATACGTAGAGAAACACATGTATCAACAACATGTAATTTTTTTTTAAAAAAACTCTATTTTAAATTTTAAAAATATTGAAAAACATTTCCTTATATCATAAAAAATTCTTCATAGTACCTTTGAAAAATTTTAATTTATTTTTTTTTAAACAATAATTCTTTTACATAAACACATATTTTAAAATCACTTATTGATATAATAAATAAAAATATTTTTTTTGTAAAATTCTTCATTTTTCAATTAAAATAAATAAAAATATTATATTTTTTTCTTTGAAAAAAATACTTATTTTTATAATAAAATACAACATAACTGAACCAATTAATCAAACCAAATTGAACCAAAGTGAATGATACCGAAACGTGTCAAATAAAACTTAGTTTACTCAAACCAAGTTAAACTTGTTGAGTTTCTAAAAATCATACGATACTTATACAATGCAGTGAAGGCAAGTAACAACCATTTAACCTAAGATCTACCATGTTTCAAAACCAAAACCATGCTAAAACATAAAATTAAGAAACTATTGTGTACCTTACACTATATATGTTTTTGTCTCAACTTTATTCATTATGGTTAACAAAGGACACTAAAAGGAAACCATTATACCCCCTCATTCATAGTGAATCCATAGGTTGAGCAGAACTAGTCATCACATGGGAAATATCATCCTTTATCTCATGATATGCTAGTGCCTCTAGAAGTAAAGAGATAATGAGGAAGAGAGCTGTAGGGGAAGTGGGAATCAGTAGAAGCTTAGTAAGGAATGAACCACCCAAACCATGACATCTATCGGCCTTTATATAAGCCCCATAGAAACTCTTCAAGCTACCATGAATTTACTAATTCATTACATAATGCATGAGTAAATAGAATATGTTTAAAATTGTTAGAATCATAATTCTAATAGGCTGAATCCTTTTGGTCTCATACCTAAAATGCCCAATATATATGAAGATCTTATCAAATACATAAACAAAACACATAAAAAACTATCTTGGATTGATCATTTCTATGTAATTAAGCATGATATTCACCCCTTTTCTCTATAATAGGATATTGAGTCCTTGTATGTTTTAGGGTCAGAGTTTTATCTTCATGGGAAGAAGATAACATAAGGTATAGTTATCATAAGTCTCTTTTATGGGAAAGAGATATATTTATAAACTTCATTGATAACCCTAACACACATCATAAAAAAATAGAGAAAAATATGAGACCAGTCTATAGTAAATACAATTACTAACCCTCCTATAAAGGTCTAGAAATCAGACCTTAAGTTATTTGGATGTAGACACATTAATTTATTTGATATGTACTAATTTATGAATAATTTGATCTCACCATCCAAATTACGGATTGAAACCCATCGATTCTAATATTCTCCCACACGGCTAAGGGACATAAATAGTCTAATAACAGGTCACCACTGACAGGTTTACATCCCTTAATAATAACCTTGTTCATATAAATAATTTAATCAAATCAAGACCAAATCTAAAAACAAAATTCATAGACTTGTTTATTGGTCACAAATTCAGTACCATCAACATCATCAATCATAATAACTTAAAAATGAATAAACAACAAATAACATAAAATTTATCCATATGGTCCAACATAATATTTGTTCTATAATGATTAACCATAACGAAAAAAATTAAATATAAGAAATTAACTATAAGGAATTTAGAATCCATGAATCCTAATATTAAGCGATCATAATATCAAGTCTCTAAAACATCTAGTTATCTCTAAATTAAATCTTCTAGATAATCCCAAGTTATGCACATGATCAAAAAATATTTTAGGTAGAAAATTTTTGTTATCAAATTCAAAAGCATAACATTGATTCTAATGTGTTCTATGGATACCGATTGATTCTAGATTCTTTCTTTCATAACCATATACTTAATGTCAATATGCTTGGAGGCACTACTTGACTTGTTATTCTTAGAAAAGAAAACCACATCTTAATTATAATAAAATATATTTAATGATTTAGAGATAATACAATGTCCCATAATGAAGTTCTCAATCCATATAATGTGACATGTCACCTCATGATAGGATACAAATTCAACTTCCATAGTAGAAGAAGCTACAAGTGATTGTTTTGGTCTTTTCCACGAAACAGGTGCACCAAAAAACATGAAAACATATCCTAAAGTAGACTTTCTATTATCAATAAATGAAAAATAATTAGAATGTGTATATCCAATTACCTTAATACAATATAACTTCCTATAAACATGCATAAAATCCTTTTTACCCTATAAATAACACATGAATTTCTTGACATTCTTCCAATGATCTATTCCTATATTAATCTGATAATGTCCAAGCATGCCAAAAATATATGATATATATGGATGTGTATAAACTTGGGCATACATAAGGCTTCCAACTACTAAATCATATAGAATCTACTCCATCTCATCAAGTTACAACTGGATCCTATGAACAAGCTAAAATTTTCACCCTTAAAAATCAGTGCAATAGAGGAGGAATAACATTGCATGTTAAATCTATTAAGGACCTTTTCAATAACATAATTTCAAGATAAACCCAACATTACACAAGACCTATCTTGATGAATCTTAATTACTATTACATAAGAGGCCCCATTAAGATATTTTATGTCAAATTTCTTAGATATAAGTACTTTCTTCTCATGTAATATACCCAGGTCATTACGTGAAAGAAGTATGCCATCAACATGAAGTATTAAGAATATAAACTTGCTCCTACGTACCTTTATAAATATTCACTGGTCAACCAAATTTTCTTTAAAACCAAATTCACCAATTACATCATAAAATTTTAAATACCATTGCTAAGAGGATTTATTAAGGCCATAAATGGTTTTTTCAAGTCTACATATGATATCTTCCATACCCTCGACCAAAAATCCTTCTAAATGTCTCATGTCAACATCCTCATGCAATTCACCAGTAAGGATCATAGTTTTAATATACATTTGATGTATATCTAAATCAAAATGAGCTGCAAGTTCCATGAATACATGGAATGAATCCTGCACAGACATAGGAAAAAAGGTATCACTATAATCAATACATTCCCATTGGGTGAACCTTTTTTAAACCAACTAAGCATTACAACGTTTGACCTTTCCTTATGGATCCAATTTGGGTTTAAAAACCAATTTGGATCCAATAATTTTACACCCTTTCGGTTAGTCTACAAGTTCCCAAACATAATTTACCTTCATTGAGCTCAACTCATTCTTTATGGCTTTAAGTCACTGAGTTGATTGGTTGATCGCAATAACATCCTTAATGGATGTAGGATCAATTCCTCTGTAGGAATCATAGTTATCTAGATATATATAATCATCATGTAATATTAGTCTTATCACTCTTTATGACCACCCAAGTAGTGGTCCTTGAACAGTAATGGGAGAAGTTTTACTATTGTGGTTTTGAACATTAGGTGACGCCTCATTCATATCCACATATCTCATATAAGGGGTATATGTTGGTAGACCAAAAGTCGTAAGAACATGTAAATGATCATGATTCTCCTCAAGGATAATAGTGTGAGGTGTGAAACAACCACATGTGTCAACATCCTCTAAAAATACAACATATCCATTCTCAATAATTCTAGTGGTATGAGATGGTAAATAAAATTGAAAACCTTTGAACCTTTTAGGATATCCAATAAAATGACAACATATGGTCTTAGGATTGAGTTTTATAATATTTTGGTTGTAAATTTTAGCCTCTATATGACAACCATACACATGAAAATATCCTAATTTTGGTTTCTTCTATATCCATATTTCATACAGATTTTTAAGCAAAAACTTATTAGGAACCCTATAAAGTATATTCATAATTATCTTAAGAGATTAAGCCCATAAAAACTCAGGTAAAAAGATTTGTCATATCATACTCTATACCATGTCCATAAGTATAGCATCCCGTCTTTTTATAACATAAACTTTCATTTCATTACACAAAACTGAGGATCTTTAAGGTTTATTGTCTTGGAAACCAGGAACATAATACATGAAAAGATAAAAAAAACAGTCTTCTTAAACACTTGAAAGACTTCTCCTTAAGTTCATCCTAGGTTCATTACTGCATCTCATAACCTGGGGAAATACATCAAAATAAAGGGTGAGCAGAAGGCCCAATAAGGGAAACAAGAGAAACATTTTACATGAGAACTTGAGATACTTCAATAAGGACATGAAAAGAACTTTAAGGCATGAGAAAGAAATCATGAGGCATTTCATAATAAAAATAAAATTTTTTCATAACTTGAAGATGTGGCTGCAACATTTAATATTGACAATCATTTCATTTCACCAAGGTCCATCCCCAAGGTGTCGTTAAAAATTACCAAGGTTATTCACCAAGGCATCGTTAAAATGGTCATCTCTAGAGATTAAGTCTTTACCCAATGCATTGGAGCGCTATCAGGGCGCACCCTTAAATTTGCCTTTATTATCATGTGAGACACATATATCATCATCAAACATTTCATAAATAACCCATATAGCATAAAATAAATGGGTTTCATTTCATAATAATAACGTTTTAAAAACTGCTTTAAAGACATGATCTTAACGGCACTTTAAACCCACAGAAAGGGAAAGAGGGTTTCATGTATGTAATTACCAGAATTTAAAATAGAACATTTTGATATATATGTGAATACCCCTGTAGAAATAAGATCTTTGAGTATTCACTTTATAACATAAAATAATTTTTAGAAAAGAGAGAGAGGCATTTTGAGACGAAAATTCTGCAGCATAACGGCTATGTTACGACGTTTAGAAGACAATAAAAAGAGAGGGAAAATGGGTCAAACATTCATAAATGACCCATAAAACAGTAGAGGGAAAAAATATAAGAGATTTAAGAACATGGTAATGAAATTTGAAAATATACCATATGAAATGAAGAACATGAAAGGAAGAAAAAAAAAGATTTCTCTTGTGAGAATTCGGCAGCCTAACAGCGTCACTTAAACTTCAACAAAATTGAATTGACAAGGTCAAATAGGGTCTCTAATCATATGAAAATAAGAGTCCAGTATGATAGATATAGATATCATACCCCAACATAATAGAAAGGAACTTGAAATAATTGACATGAAAGTAGAACTTCAAAACGAGAATGGTGAAGAACCACTTAAAAATTCGGCAGCCTAACGGCACCACTTAAAACTTTAAAATACTGAATTGAAGCGATCAAATGGGGTCTCTCATCATATGATAATAAAAGATCAGTATGATAAATTTAGAGATCATACCCCAACATAATAAAAAAAAGTAACATGAAATACTTTATATGAAAATAGATCTTGAAAAATGAGAAGGGAGAAAGAATCCGTTACAAAAATTTCGGCAGCCTAACGGCGCCACTTAAAACTTCATAAAACGAAATAATGAGAGTAAGAGGGGATATCTCATTATATGAACATGAAAAGGGCAGTAAGAGGAGTATATAAGAACATCCTCCAACATAAGAACATGGAGCATAAAAGGAATGACATAAAAGAGATTACTTGAAATGAAAGAGAGAGGTCGGATCCCTTACCTTAAAATGTAACTCTTAAACCTCAAAGGTTGGGACCTTGAGGGCTTGGGGGCACCTTGGGAGGACTCCTTGGGAGGTAATGAGACCAGAACTTCGTTGGGGAAGAGTGGGGAGTCGAATGGATGAGAGGAGGGCTTGGTATTTATAGGGAAAGTGAGGGGACAAGGCATTAATGGCCAAGGGACACCTCACATGTGCTTTTCTCAAACCCATGTGCTCTCCCTTGGAATTTATCATGGAGTTAGGCCACATGGGGCCCCCAAAACAATAATTCATCACCCTTGGCCGGACAACCCTTAAAAGATCTCATGACATCATCATGACATAGTTATGATGTCATTAAACATACCGAAACCCTAAAACTGTATTTTTACTATTCACTGAAAATTCAACTTTCTCAGAATAATCCCAAAATTTCACCTTAACCAAATATCAATGCTCTGATTTCAAAAATGAAATCCATTTTATAAAAATATTTTTCTAAATATTTTTAATTTAATTTTTAAATAAAAACACTATTCATCGAAAATTCATTTTTTTCAGAAAAATCCCCAAAAATTACCTTAACATAATATCGATGCTCTGAGTTCAAAAATAAAGTCCTTTTTATAAAAATAATTTTCTAATTATTTTTAATTAAATTTTTAATTTAAAAAACACTATTCATCCGAAAAAACTAATACTTGACTAATAATTTATGAAACCGTTATTTACCCATTTTATTGAATCACATTACTTAATCTAGGTGTCTGAATTATATTAAAACTTTCTTTGAGCGAAATTACTAATCCATTTGGTCACATTACTAATCCTAATCATAAAATCACTATTCATAATTTACTATTCATCAAAAATCAAGTTGATCTTATTAGACTCCAAATTTCGTACTGAACATAATTGTAGAAGACCATCTTTTGAAAATCATTACACATTTTTAATTGTTTAAGGTTTACATAAAAATTTTTAGAATATCTTTTTTCTAAAATTCATCAAAAATATTCATACTATATTTATCCGGTCATTTGAAAATTCATAAACATCATCATAATAAGAAATCCCAATTTTTATTTAAAACAAGGATTACACAAGGCAGTTACGGTCTCGTTACATAGCCCCTTATAATACCAGCATAGGACCTAAGAGTAAGGTGTGCTAGGGTGATAGAATCTTGGGGCGGCTCGGTCAACATTGCCCGAGTAGTAATTTCTATCAGTTTGAACTTCTCACGAAGGCAATTCCATTCTAGCTTCAGATGATGAAGTTCGGCTTGGATTTGATCCAGAGCAAAGCCCAATGGTGCTACCTCCTTCCCAAGCTCTGTTAGATGGGCTTCGATTAGTCCAAGACTACTAGGTGAGGCCATCGAATCTTCTTTCTATAATAATTAACCAAGATTACTTGTATTTAGAGACAATAATCAAAACATTTTGTTCACAGTGGTCATATTGACCGATGGTCATATAACAATCAAAACCCAATGGTCTCATTTTAATTATAATCATGTTTATCAAATAAAACATTTTTGTTGAGTATAAAAAATAAAATAAAATAACACATGAAATTAGGAAACAATATTTATTCAAAAATTTCGGGCCGTTACAATCTTCCCCCCTTAAGAAATTGCGTCCTCGCAATTTTTTTTAAAATTGGGTTTTGAAATTTCATTGAAAGTCCCACATCGGAAAAAGAGTCAGTAACACTATTACTTTAAAAGAAATAAAAGGGAGTACAAAGGCCACCCGAGTTTACTCATACTAGGATTCCATGTAGGAAACATGGACATGGAGGAGAAAACAAAGGGTCACTTCCTAAAGGAGAGTGATAGAAAACATGATTAGGAGGAAGTTAAACACCAGAAAATCCCAAAATTATGATGTGTGTAAGTGGTATTTGATTACCTAGTAGGAAACGTAAACCAACAACATTTTTGTTTTACGTTCCTTTTCATAACTTTGAGGAATTCATTTACAACATAGAACAAAAACATAAGGAAATATATCTACCTTCATGTAGAGTTTCATACATTAATAAGTTTCTACTAATATTTTCTCCAAATGATGAGCATTCAAAACTACTTGGTCTCATCAAAACATAAGAATCATCTTCTAGAGAATCTCATAATCCACAAAAGATCAACTATCTATTTCTTCTATCTTTAAACATTATCCCAAAAACCGAAAGGGTAAGGTAAAACAACTCTTCAAAAAGAAAGAATCCCATTGGAGTGGGAACTACTTTTAAATCTTCAAAGTTCCATGGTACTACCAAAAGTTCATCATAGTCCATTCCATAAATAACGGTCCTTAAAATTCCTCAAAATAAACCAAACTAAGATTGAAACCCAAATACAAGAAGGATTTGATAACATAGTCTTCCAAAATAAACTTCATTGTTCATCTCCAAACAACATCAACCACTCCTAACATCTTATAACAAAAGTATCTAATCTAAACATATTTAACCCAAGATAGGTTAATCATTCCCAAAAGTAACCTAAATTACTATAAATCCACCTTAAATTCATCGATTCTTCAAATATAAATCAACCTTACTCCTCAATGAAAATACCGTTGTAATCTATTTACCTCGATCATATAGGGTCCCCAAAATAGTGAATGTATTCCAAAATAAAAATCATATTTTAATCCCCTAATCATCTCTGTCATATTAATACGGAAATCGTAGCATTTCCTATCACATTGGTTGTTGAGACATGTTCTTCCATTTCCCGCCATTAACTAAGAAAAGAAACTATAATTAGGGGCTTAAATACTTAGCCAATAATCATGAAAAAGAGCTTAAATCATATAAGGATAACTTGTAGAAGAAAAGTATACCCTAACTTGTGATCCCCTAGGTTCCAATCTAGGTTATCCATGATCATATATTCTTACATGAATCTTTGTTCCTTTAACAATGGTTCATACTAAGCTTATGAATTTACCAAAGCATATCCCTCGGGAGTGTCGTAACCAAGAGTGCAGTAAGGCCCGTTGTCATGTACCAGTTCCTATTCGAGTCTAGCTCAAAGCGGTGTTTTCAGGTTTTACCCCTATGTACATCTGTGCCAGAGCCACCTCTACCTGCTCGTACCCAGACAGGGATGTATTTGCTTGGCAACCCCTTACTCAATACTCACCAAAATACCAGGAATATTTCCTATATTTTAAATTTTCTATAGGCTTCTTCCTAAAGTTTTCATATCCTAATTTACACAAATAACTAAACCATCCTTTGATACCAACTATAGCATCCTGTCTTTTTATAACATAAACTTTCATTTCATTACACAAAACTGAGGATCTTTAAGGTTTAGTGTCTTGGAAACCAGGAACATAATACATGAAAAGATCAAAAAAAACACTCTTCTTAAACACTTGAAAGACTTATCCTTAAGTTCATCCTAGGTTCATTACTGCATCTCATAACCTGGGGAAATACATCAAAAGAAAGGGTGAGAAGAAGGCCTAATAAGGGAAACAAAAGAAACATTTTACATGAGAACTTGAGATACTTCAATAAGGACATGAAAAGAACTTTAAGGCATGAGAAAGAAATCATGAGGCATTTCATAATAAAAATAACATTTTTTCATAACTTGAAGATGTGGCTGCAACATTTAATATTGACAATCATTTCATTTCACCAAGGTCCATCCCCAAGGTGTCGTTAAAAATTACCAAGGTTATTCACCAAGGCGTCGTTAAAATGGTCATCTCTAGAGATTAAGTCTTTACCCAATGCATTGGAGCGCTATCAGGGCGCACCCTTAAATTTGCCTTTATTATCATGTGAGCCACATATATCATCATCAAACATTTCATAAATAACCCATATAGCATAAAATAAATGGGTTTCATTTCATAATAATAACGTTTTAAAAACTGCTTTAAAGACATGATCTTAACGGCACTTTAAACCCACGGAAAGGGAAAGAGGGTTTCATGTATGTAATTCCCAGAATTTAAAATAGAACATTTTGATATATATGTGAATACCCCTGTAGAAATAAGATCTTTGAGTATTCACTTTATAACATAAAATAATTTTTAGAAAAGAGAGAGAGGCATTTTGAGACGAAAATTCTGCAGCATAACGGCTATGTTACGACGTTTAGAAGACAATAAAAAGAGAGGGAAAATGGGTCAAACATTCATAAATGACCCATCAAACAGTAGAGGGACAAAATATAAGAGATTTAAGAACATGGTAATGAAATTTGAAAATATACCATATGAAATGAAGAACATGAAAGGAAGAAAAAAAAAAGATTTCTCTTGTGAGAATTCGGCAGCCTAACGGCGTCACTTAAACTTCAACAAAATTGAATTGACAAGGTCAAATAGGGTCTCTCATCATATGAAAATAAGAGTCCAGTATGATAGATATAGAGATCATACCCCAACATAATATAAAGGAACTTGAAAGAATTGACATGAAAGTAGAACTTCAAAACGAGAATGGTGAAGAACCACTTAAAAATTCGGCAGCCTAACGGCGCCACTTAAAACTTCAAAATACTAAATTGAAGCGATCAAATGGGGTCTCTCATCATATGATAATAAAAGATCAGTATGATAAATTTAGAGATCATACCCCAACATAATAAAAAAAAGGAATATGAAGTACTTTATATGAAAATAGATCTTGAAAAATGAGAAGGGAGAAAGAATCCGTTACAAAAATTTCGGCAGCCTAACGGCGCCACTTAAAACTTCATAAAACGAAATAATGAGAGTAAGAGGGGATCTATCATTATATGAACATGAAAAGGGCAGTAAGAGGAGTATATAATAACATCCTCCAACATAAGAACATGGAGCATAAAAGGAATGACAAAAAAGAGATTACTTGAAATGAAAGAGAGAGGTCGGATCCCTTACCTTAAAATGTAACTCTTAAACCTCAAAGGTTGGGACCTTGAGGGCTTAGGGGCACCTTGGGAGGACTCCTTGGGAGGTAATGAGACCAGAACTTCGTTGGGGAAGAGTGGGGAGTCGAATGGATGAGAGGAGGGCTTGGTATTTATAGGGAAAGTGAGGGGACAAGGCATTAATGGCCAAGGGACACCTCACATGTGCTTTTCTCAAACCCATGTGCTCTCCCTTGGCATTTATCATGGAGTTAGGCCACATGGGGCCCCCAAAACAATAATTCATCACCCTTGGCCGGCCAACCCTTAAAAGATCTCATGACATCATCATGACATAGTTATGATGTCATTAAACATACCGAAACCCTAAAACTGTATTTTTACTATTCACTGAAAATTCAACTTTCTCAGAATAATCCCAAAATTTCACCTTAACCAACTATCAATGCTCTGATTTCAAAAATGAAATCCATTTTATAAAAATATTTTTCTAAATATTTTTAATTTAATTTTTAAATAAAAACACTATTCATCGAAAATTCATTTTTTTTAGAAAAATCCCCAAAAATTACCTTAACATAATATCGATGCTCTGAGTTCAAAAATAAAGTCCTTTTTATAAAAATAATTTTCTAATTATTTTTAATTAAATTTTTAATTAAAAAAAACACTATTCATCCGAAAAAACTAATACTTGACTAATAATTTATGAAACCGTTATTTACCCATTTTATTGAATCACATTACTTAATCTAGGTGTCTGAATTATATTAAAACTTTCTTTGAGTGAAATTACTAATCCATTTGGTCACATTACTAATCCTAATCATAAAATCACTATTCATAATTTACTATTCATCAAAAATCAAGTTGATCTTATTAGACTCCAAATTTCGTACTGAACATAATTGTAGAAGACCATCTTTTGAAAATCATTACACATTTTTAATTGTTTAAGGTTTACATAAACATTTTTAAAATATCTTTTTTCTAAAATTCATCAAAAATATGCATACTATATTTATCCGGTCATTTGAAAATTCATAAACATCATCATAATAAGAAATCCCAATTTTTATTTAAAACAAGGATTACACAAGGCAGTTACGGTCTCGTTACATAGCCCCTTATAATACCAGCATAGGACCTAAGAGTAAGGTGTGCTAGGGTGATAGAATCTTGGGGCGGCTCGGTCAACATTGCCCGAGTAGTAATTTCTATCAGTTTGAACTTCTCGCGAAGGTGATTCTGTTCTAGCTTCACATGATGAAGTTCGGCTTGGATTTGATCCAGAGCAAAGCCCAATGGTGCTACCTCCTTCCCAAGCTCTGTTAGATGGGCTTCGATCAGTCCAAGACTACTAGGTGAGGCCATCGAATCTTCTTTCTATAATAATTAACCAAGATTACTTGTATTTAGAGACAATAATCAAAACATTTTGTTCACAGTGGTCATATTGACTGATGGTCATATAACAATCAAAACCCAATGGTCTCATTTTAATTATAATCATGTTTATCAAATAAAACATTTTTGTTGAGTATAAAAAATAAAATAAAATAACACATGAAATTAGGAAACAATATTTATTCAAAAATTTCGGGCCGTTACAATAAGGGTATGATTTCATCAATCAGTAACTCTATTATAATATGGTGTTACCAACATAGAAACCTGATAAAAAATGCCACTTTCTTGAAAAAATATAGAAAAAGGCCCAAGGTTGTGTCCTAAATCATATATTTTTTATAATATTTTACTCCTTTATTAAATCTCAGAACATTAATCTTATGATCTAAATGGTTCTTAACTTCAGATTTATAAGTTTTGAACACCTATAGAGCCTAAGATTTATCATTAATAAGATAAATATACACATAATGTGGATGATCATCAATGATATAAGGACCCAACCTTAAACATTACATAATATTGAATTAAATGAATAATTCACATTGAGGATATTTTTAGGTTTATAGATTTATATAATTAGTTCATAACATATACATAACAACTTGAATATTACATGTAGACACATCTACTCAGTTTCTATTTTATTTTCACAAAATAAAAATTCTTGAAAAAAGAGTCATGTCTAGTTCCATGTTTTAGATAGCATGAATTTTCTTTAATCCAATCCTTGACCCTATTACACTTTATGTCCTGTGAAAAACATTTCAAAAACTTGGGATGAGCATAAAAATCTCAGTAAGGGATACAAAAAAAAGGAAAACTGTTAGTTTTTTTCAAGACAACAAGTAAACCATGAATAATTTATCATAAGTAATACTTTTCACCTTTATGAAGTAGTAAATAATCTTCACTGAATAAAATATCATTGCTTACCCTTTTGAAACCAAAATATTACCAAAAAAACCATATAAAGAACAAATAACATATAAAGGTAACTTGGGGCATAAACATACTTAAAAGGAATGACCATATGGTCAACTTCCACACATATCACTAAATGGAATAGCCATAGGACCAAATTCTATACCCAATGAATTAGAGGTTATAACGTAACCACCCCTCTTGTTTTATCACGGCACCACCTATCATTTGGTTTATCATGTAACCACCCATCAAATTTCCAAGTACCATTATAAAATCATAACACATACAACAAATATAAAGGAAAGAAAAAATTTCCACATTTCAATCAAAATATATCACTTAAATATATTGACCTAAAAAATCCATTATCAAAACCATTTTCAATACCAAAATAAATAAATGAGTATATGGTATATATTTTCCTTTTAAAAACATTACAGCTTGTTAAGGAAGCCAAATATCAAATAATACTCACGACGGTGGAAATGTTGTTGTCACTGCTTACATTAAAAGAAACATTATTTTTTTTCATTTAGTAAAATTCTTAGTAGAGAAAATATTCCTTTTGAATGAAATGAAAAGTAAAATGTTTTTATACAACGTATAAAAGAAAGTCATGTATTAAAACAAAATATGCCTCAATGAAAGGAGATTGAGACGAAGTCCCTTACAACGTGTTCGATTTAACCCGTTCGTTATTTAATCTCCTGAATAATAAACTAAAGTTAATTTATACTTGCTTAATATCCTTTTTAAAGTTTATTATTCCTTTTATATCACTTATTACAATGTTATAAACATTATGTACTCATTTAAGTTAATAATGGTCATTTTTTCAATATTTGGTACTTGAATAAAAAATGGACTTCTTATAATTACAAGTTGTTCATGTTGTCAAAAGTTAATTATATCCATAATTATATTCATGATTTATATATCATATATATCATATATATCCATTATATACATGTATTTATAATAGTACATAACATTTGGATATAAGAAATGAAATGCACCGTTCATGGAGACGGTAAGCCATACGTGCTCATGAACGCTACTTCCATTTCTATTTCGTATTGTAATGGAATAAAAACTTAATGATACATAAGTATATTATAATTAAATTATAATATAATATATAATTTTATTAAATCTACCCTTTATACATTCCACATAAGGCATGAATGAGTCATATCACTTTGAGGGGGCGGTAGTCCGCACTTCCTAAAATGAGATTACACTACTACAAATATGGCTTATAATAGCGCTAAAAATGGCCTTTAACAGCGCTAAAAAAGCGCTGTTAATCTCGGCGAAGATAAAGGGGGTCCCCTTTATCAGCACTAAGTGAGCGCTGATAAAGTTAGTATTTATCAGCGCTATTTTCAGCGCTGATAAATATATAATATATCAGCGCTATTGTGAGTGCTGATAAAAACTACCTTTATAAGCGCTCAAAATAACACTGATATATTATCCATTTATCAGCGCTTAACTAGCGCTGATAAAGGCCAAATATCCTATCCAAATCTAGAACCTACACAGAACCTGCCCAGCAGCTGCACACATTACAACACCGGCACAGTCCAAACAAAACCTGCACACAGCACACCCAATACCCACACACAAAGCACAGAAGAACAAAAAATGATACATATATTTACTTGAAATCATGAATACAAAACAAAAAACTTCTATATACATTTCAAACAATGTTTAATTTGGTTACAATTACATTTATCTAACAAACAGTTAAAAAACAATGATGTTCCATCCTTTTTGCATCCATCCGCTCTAAAAAATTGTCATCCATGGCGACCGTTTTTGAACAAAGCATTCAAACTGAGGAAAAAGATTTCACCTACATAATAAAACAAATATTATGTTAGTAATACAATAATAAAATAAAGAATGGGGTTGCTAAATGGAATTATACTAGTGAGGCACAAAACATAAAATAACCAATTATACTAGTGAGGCACAAAACATAAAACAAATATTATGTCCCCCCATTCCATAAAAAAGAAGCACCCCTGCCCCCTTCCCCAGCACACCCCTACACACTGCCCACCCCCAAGCACACCCCCTACCCCTGCACACTCCCTTCCCCCTGAACACCCCCTGCCCCCTTCCCCATCACACCCCTTCCCACTGCACTTCCCCCCTGCACATTTCACACCCCCCTGCCCACCCCCTATATATTTCAAAAGAACCCAGCACACCCCCTACCCCTTCCCCCTACCACTTTTCCCCCTTCCCCCTCCCCCAGAAAACCACCCCTGCCCTCTCACCCTGTCCCCTGCACATCATAAAGAAAATACCTTGTATGGAAATTGTGCTCAATTTACATTATAAACATCATATATATCAACACATTCTCATGTACTTTCATTCAATGTAAATAAACATATATAGAATCTCTACATCTCATAAGAAAACCCTCTTTAAAATTCACAAACACATTAAATCCATTTGAAAACACCCATCACACAACTTTCTCATTTCCTCAAACACATTTAAAGGACTTAAGCATGAAAATACACAAGAAATACAACTGCATTCATTTTAAAAATAACTTTCAAGTCTATACACACCCCAAATTCCTTTGATAACACATTTTTAACCACACAAACATTTCATATAATACACTTATCAAGAAAATACAGGATAATAAAATCATCATATAATGTAAAAGCATGGAATCACCTATATAAAGCGTGGAATCTTCCGAAATCTGTTGGAAAACATAAAACCACACCTCCACAATACCTTAATAAGGACTAATTAAACATTAATATTGAATATATTAATGGAAACCCATGTTTAACTTGTCGTATTCCATGAGTTTAACATCCCACAAGGATAGAGGGTCATGATTTAATGTCTTACAGAGATGTAAGACCTGTGTGGATCAAAACACTTATAAAGGTGGATTAGGTAGGTACATCTCTAGGAGGGAGCACCTGGAATGTTTACCTGATAGATGGATCAAAACGCCCAATGAGTTCTGACCCAAGTGTGGTGCATCCCATAAAGGTAAGGTTTCTCATTTTGAAGAATTATTCAGACGCCACTAAGGGAAATACAATAGGGAAAATAAGCGAAGGTGTACCCTAGTGAGGGGGTCACCATGGTTTACCATTGGTTGGGATTTAACCTCATGGAGGCTTCCTACGTACCCTATTTAGAATACAAGGATCAAAACCCATATATTTAAAAGAGGTATGTTGTGGGTATTACCCATGGTTAGCTTCCCTTCACACTAAAAATACTCTTGGTTGGATGAGTATGGGTCTTGTGGGGCTTATGCATTGTCATATTCTCAGGTTCTTCCAAGAGTAGCAATGGGATGAATGGGACATACGTGCTAAGATGGACCATGTGAATGGCGTGATCCTTGTAAAGAGGAACGAGGCACAAAAAACATGTAGAGCTGTCTGTAAACATTATTTATGGTGGCCATAGGGCTTATCAGACTCCCCATACCTTCCATAAACACCTCAAAACATCACGAGGACCAGATTCTACATGATGGTGCATCACAGGGTTGATTCTTTTGATGATGTACTGGTCATTTGAGCTTGGATTTCATCTCAACCAGCCTTTCCCTTACTTGAATTATCCTATGACACATATTTTGGTTCCAAAAAATCCCTCAACGATACTGATTATCTCATGCATCTACCTAGAAATAATTGTGCAAGTCAAATAACAACACATGTGCTCAAATACAAGTTCAAACAAACGAGATACAGAAAATGGATTTTGTTTATCCTCAGTGGTTTCTTCGTTCACCCCATACACACTGCACACCATCATGCCTTACTTCAATATTGATTTGTTCAAAGATCAATAATATGAATCCGGGGATAGAAAACATTGAGTAATAAATTAAGATTTCAATACATCGGAGCATTCTCAATTCACAAAAGAATGTTGGAGGATAATAAATGATCATATATAGATAACATAAGTGGTAGGAATTCACCTTCATCCTATTTGTGTACAATCTTCCATCATGTATTTTTCCCATTCGTTTCTAAACACATGTATATCATCTTCTGAATATGAGTTTTTGCGACAGTCATGGTAGTACTGAAAAATATAAATACACAAAGGATTAATAAATATTTTAAATGAACTCGTAATTATTTTCGAAAATACCTCATCAGGGATACTAGTTTTTTGATGAAATATGATCTCTTTCATAAATTTACAAACATAATAACCACAGTCCTTTCTGTTTGTTTGTTTTGGACACTACAGAAACATCGAAAAAAATAAGTAATTTGTTTTTATATGTGTTTAGATAGTGAAATGTGATTATATATACCCAGATACTTTTCCAGTTGTAGATCTTGTAGGTGTGTTTATCCTTATGCCCTGGATTAATTCCATGCATTAGATGATACTGATGCACCGCCCTATCATAACAAAATCCTCATTAAAAGATAAAATAAATTATATAACTAGATGTTTAGTTTTAAAATGTTGGATCTAGTGTATTACAAATTAACAAACGCCATCATGCGTGGTCGGTTTGTTGGATATCCATGCGTTGAATCCAGAAAATAAATCTTTGGAGTATCCAAATTGACTGCAATCAGCATCCAATTCTCCCTAAAAATACAAAAAGGAATAAGTAAATAAAGAAATGAAAATATAGTTTATATGATTAAATTTTAGAGTTTTACCCCTGCATAGTTGGTATTAAAAAGAGTCTGTCATCCATAATTTGGTTTTCAAACGATTTGAGCAGGGATGACATTATTGCAGCCTCTTTAACAGAATCTATTTTGTCTTTTGAAGATGTGGTGTGAGGACTAACGAGTCCAAATTTTTGTTCATGGGGAAATCCTTTCAATTGTTTTTCATATATACGTTTGCGACAAATATAAAATGTATTTAGTCAAAATTATCAGATTATATCAGCTTTTGTAAAATAAAATCATGAAAACTTACCTCATGTATACATTTACAACTAAGGTGCCTAGCCATTCATACTTGAGGAGTTCATTTACATTTTCAGCAATAATGAAATCTGATATCTCCTCTCCATACATATCTTTTTCGAAAGCAACTATGTGAGTACTGCCGTCTTTCAACTTTGTATCCACATGAGCTTGCAATGATATTAACTGTGGATATAGAATGAGTGGGGTGAAGGTGCTCTCAGTAGACCATTTCAATCGGTTGGCTGATCCTTGAGATATTTTTGAGCTGATATTTTGTTTCACCCCACAGTCTTTGTCATTCTGTAATAACAGTCATTGGTTGAGACCTTTTTTCATTAAATGTTAAAGGTCCATCTTGAAAAATAAATAAGAAATGAATACCTTTTTCTCGACATGTTTTTTTACAAGAACTGTCGGCTATGCGATGAATGTTCCAACAGCTTGTTCAAACGTATGAATGTCGTCATCGTAATTTGTAATAGGTAGCTCGACACTCGGATCATTAGCTACGTTAATTGACACTCTAAGATGATATTTTGGAAGCTGTCTGTTGTGTAGCATGTCGTTTTTCATATTGAACACCGAAACCCTCGCTATAAGGCGATAGGTGGGAGTTGATAAATATAAATCACAGTCAGTTTCACCCTATGGAATATTAGTACAGGAAAGGTATCAATGTCTATGTAAATCACATTTCACAGAAACAATTATTAAAACATTGATTACCTCATCTAAGTCAGGTTTTTTAGGGTAATGGATCGCCTCAAAGCTAGTGGGGGGTGGGGCGAGATCGTCACGCACGGGTTGTTGTTGAGTTGTTTCTTCTCTTTACCTCTCCCCCATCAATTTTGCTATCATATCTCTCTGGTATTTTAATTCTTCTTGAAAAATAGATAATTGTTCTTGCAGCTTTTCCATTTTTTCATTTTGATCCTCCGCTTGTTTTTGTTTTTGAAAATATGTTCGGGGTGTCACCCCAAAACCCACACCTCTGACGCGGCTATAATTTTCTGGCTGCTTCAAGGCTGCTGAAAGTATGTCTGCATCTGGTGCGGTTGTTATTGATTCTTATGACTATTTCAGATAGAAAATATAGAAAAATAAGTAGTTATTGTAATGTAATAGCTATTTACAGAAACTCAAATTTATATTATGTCATACTTACACATGTTTCCCACACTTTTTTTGTGTTTTCATCTATCAATGTCCCCTCTTTATTTACACGAGCCTCCTTCCATAGCACATGGCGTGGGATGGATATGGATTTCGATTTTGATTCATCAATCTGCATATAAATAGAGAAACATGGTTATGGTGTTGTTTTATGTCACATACTAGTAGTAGGGTAGATTTAAAAGACGTACCAATTTTTTCTCAAGTTCAGCGTACCCCATTCTTGCTTTATGGTAAGGGTACGCTGGTTCTGTTGTGCATTTTTTATTTTCAGCACTCAATAGCTGTTTCATAAATAAAAAACTATCAATTAGAGTGATGAATACAAGAAAACGTCAAACAACATATTACCCCACACAATGTACCTGAAAATTATGCTCCCCACAATGGTTGCTAAACGCATCCCACACTCCTTGGGATATCAAGTGTGCGTAAAGAGGAGGTGGGTGTGGCTTGATTTTCCCTTCTGTATCTTTAAGATGATATTTCTTTAAAATTGTGCGGAAACCTCTATGAATCCTTCCTGCAACTCTTAATACATATTCCTTGTGCGAGACATCTACTATAAATGTAATTTGCAATGGATAATGAAGAGTAAGTCAATGTTTTGGTATTTTATTTTATTTTAATAAATTAAAAAAATGATATCATAATGTTACCGTAATCTCTTCACACATTAGTGTCTTCAGCCCGGTGACAACATGGTTCCATGACTGTACATCAATCGACACGCATTGCCGAGTGACGATTCCAATGTAGCTACTAAAGATGGCTTTTTTGGGGTTAACATGTTGCCCTCGCTTATTCTATCCCACCTCAAATTTGATGCCTTTTACTTTTACCTTAATGATTTTGGCCAACACTATCAAAATACGACGCTCTTGTTTTTTTTGTGCTTTCAGGGTTTCATTTCCTACCATTTCCTCAGAAGTAGCATCAATATCTTCCCCCGGAGCGCTAGCATCGACAATGGGACCAGCAACAATAGGTTGAGAAACCTGTTGTACCTTAACACTGGGACTAACAACAACAGGTTGAGAAAACTGTTGTTGCTCTGCACTGGGACCACCAACATTTGGTTGAGAAACCTGTTGTTGCTCTGTAGTGGGACCACCAGCTGCTGGTTGAGAGACCTTTTGTGCCTCGGGATTGGGCATATCAGCAGGTGCAGAAGTCATTATCTGAAGAAGTGGTTTAATATTTAATTTAGATTACATAAAAACGGGAGCGAACAGATAATAACATAACGTAACACAATTTATGTTACAATAAACAAATAACCTGATTATTGTACTCTCTTTTTTTCCTTTAAAGGCTGAAGTGATTTGACTCCTCCATCGACTATGTAAATTCCTTCATTGTGGTCTCCTCTGATATACAAAACGCCATCTACATTTGGACCGCTGTGAAATGATTGTGAAGTCCCTATAAAAGGGTCAACCTCCATTTAACTTTCATATGACCCTTCAATTGTTTTGGTCGATAACAGAACAATTGACCAATTTCGGTTTGCGGGGTCTGGAACATAAAATACTTGTACTGCCTGTGATGCCATTATAAATGGTTCATCTTTCTCCCCTTACTTACTGAAATCAACTTTCACAAAACCTAATTCATCCATTTTAACAGCAGTCCTGTTATCAACCCACTTGCATTGAAAAATCGGCACTTTGAATTTCATATAATCCAACTCCCATATTCGTTTGATGATGCCAAAGTATGACATATTCGAATAAATTAGATTTTTGTCCTTAGCATCAGAAACATGCATCGCCTCAGCCAAAAGTGTAACCCCACTATTCTGCATGGTACTGTCTTCATCATGTTCATTAGTATAGAATGTATAACCATTAACTGCATAAGCATTGTAAGATAATACGTACACACTTGCTCCTCCGGCCAGCCATCTAAGTCGTTCTGAAATTGAGTCTGGATTTTCATCTAACTGCTTAAAAATATGGTCTCGAAACCATCCTATAAACTGTCGATTATGTGTATCTAATATCCATTTTTCATCCCTAGAAGGATTCAAATGCCTAATAATTTCTTTGTGGGTTTGAACATATGGGTCAACGTCGAAACTATTATGAAAAACGTAAAGGTGAGCCTTCTCCTGATCTGTAATATTGATCGTGACAACCTCTCTTCCAGAAATTCCTTCACCCTCAAGCCACTCAGTGTGACGAGATTTCAGTAGGCCAACGATTTCCACACTAGACAGGTATTCGGTAAAAAATTCAATATCTTCCTCAACAATATATTGCTCCGCAATACAACCCTTTGGCCGACTTCGGTTTTTGACATACCCTTTCAAAATCTTCATATACCATTCAATGGGGTACATCCATCTATAATGTATAGGATCACATAGTCAAATATCTCTCACCAAATAAGCCATCAAATGAACCATCATATCGAAAAATGTCAGTGGGAAGAACATTTCCAATTCACATAATATGATGACAATTTCTCTTTCCATAGTTGGCAATTTCGCCGAGTCTATAACTTTGCTGCATATAGCTTTGAAGAAGAAACATAGATTCATTAATGTATGGCGGGCATTCTTGGGAAAAATGGAACGTAAAGCTATAGGAATTAGATCTTGCATCAAAACATGGCAGTCATATGATTTCAGACCCTTTAATTTTAAATTTCTCATTGACACGATGTTCTTGATATTTGATGAACACCCCTCTAGAACCTTTACGTCATTCAAGAAGTTTCAAAACTGATATCTCTCCTGCCTAGAAAGAGTGTAAGCAGCAGGAGGAAGAAATGTTCGTTTTTCACCCTTCACTGGTGCCAACTCTTCTCGTATTCCCATCTCAACCATGTCTAATCTAGCTTTAATTCCATCCTTTGTTTTTACGGGTACATTTAGCAACGTGCCTATGACACCATCACATACATTTTTTTCAACATGCATATCATCAAGAAAATGTCTGACATACAGACAATTCCAGTATGGTAATTCAAAAAAAAGGATCTCTTTTTCCAACCAGTTTTCGTAAGGTTTTTCGAAAATGGTTTACCAAAAGTAGTGTCCAAATCTTTCACTTTCTCAAACAATTGATCACATGTTAGTGGAGACGGTGCTGTACGTTCCTCTGAACTTCCATCAAATGATGTCATCCAAGATCGGTACTTATGTCGTCGGGGTAGAAATATGCGATGTCCTAGAAACACGGTTTTCGATGAATGTTTCAACCTAATTGACTGTGTACCTTGTTCACAAACGGGACACCCTTGAGTTCCTTTAATGCTATATCCTGAAAAATTTCCATAAGTAGGAAAGTCATTTATCATCCCATACAACATGGATTTCAAAGTGAACTATTCATTTTTGTAAGCATCATACATCATAACACCTGAATCCCACAATATTTTCAAATCCTCAATCAATGGGGCCAAATAAACATCAATATCATTACCCGGTTGTTTTGGTCCTGATATAAGCATATATAACATGATGTATTTTCGTTTCATGCATAACCACGGTGGTAAATTATAATTTACCAACATAACCGGCCATGTACTATGACTGCTGCTTTGAAAACCAAAAGGATTCACCCCATCTGTAGATAACGCTAGACGAAGGTTTCTCAGCTCGTTCCCAAATTCAGGATACTCGTGATCAATTCTCTTCCACTGAGGAGAGTCTATAGGGTGACGTAGTTTCCCATATTTAATTCTTATATCTGCAATCCATGTCAATTGTCTTGCAGTCCCCTCACTTCCATATAGGCATCTAAACCTAGGAATGATTGGAAAGTACGATAAAACTTTCGTAGTACTAGAATCATATTTCTTGTATCAGGAAGCACCACACTTTGGGCATTCTTTAAGTGATTTGTGGTCCTTGAGAAACAATATACAGTCATTCGAGCTAGAATTTATTCTTTCAGAGATAATAACCATTGATCGTAGCATTCGTTTGGCCTCATATGTTCTGCTTGGGAGTTCATTATCTTCTGGGAGCATGTCATTCAGGAGAGCAAGTAGTTCCGTAAAACTGGCGTCACTCCACCCATTGCCTGCTTTCAAATTATACAACTTCAATATGGCTAACAATGCTGTATATTTAGTGCAACCAACATACAATGATGTTTTTTCACAACTCTTTAACTTCTAAAATAATTTTGGGCAATCACGAAGTTCATCTTCAACTATCCTTGTTATTTCCTCAATACGATCTTCATCATCGTTCACATCTGTAATCACACCCTCCATATGATCATCTTCACTGTTCATGCTTCTAATCATATCAGATGATCTATAAAATGTTGTATTCTCTGAGTCACTACCTACATTGGTTTTTTACCCGTGTTTATTCCAACATGTATAACTTCAATCTATTCCGTGACAGATCAGGTGTTCTTCCAACTCCTCTGGACTAATTTGTCTTGAATAACAACAGCGTAAACACAGACAAGGGATTTGAGAAGGGTCATATGCATGATCTTCTGCAAACTTGATAAACTCTTTCATGCCATCTTCATAATCTTTTGTCAACCGATTGGCATTCATCCATTCTTTATTCATATTCATCGTCTTTATGGGTTCGATCTTGAGAACTTGCCTAATATTATGTTTTAATTAATTAGGTAGCATTGTTTGGGTTTTATAAAAACAAATCATGGTACAAATTCCTTTAAACACATGTGAAATCCATATACATGGTGTGTCCAGTAGGGTGAACATCGTGTATGTATAAGATACCTGATTTAATTTGACATATATCAAATTTATTCCAAGTTAGTCTTACAAAGACTGATTGATGCCTTAGAAATTACATGACATGCAAACAAGAGGAAACCAATGAGTAATAGGAGAATACATGCCATAACTACTCCTAAAAGCAGTCCATGGTAGGTCCATCGATGTCCAACTCATCTAATGGTATCCTAATGTCAAATCTATCTTAGAGAAGATCATAGAACCTCAAAGATGATCAATGTGACTATCAATGCATGGATGAGGATACATATTCATGAATCTCATCAGGTTCAATCTCCAATAGTCCAAAAAAATAATAAATACCAATCAATCATCTATTTTAGAGAACTATAAAACCCCATGGTAAATTACTATGCCATATGAAACCATTATATTCTATATCATCAAATTGTAATTCAAATAACTGATGCTCTTTTGGTGTTATTTTAGAAATTGTGATAGAAACTGAATTTTCTCCCAAAACTAACTAGATTATAATGTTTATCTCTTTATTAAGAAGTAAATTTTATACCTCATCAGTGAAAACATCCTAAAAATGTACTACCATTGGGGAAAAAGAATCCTACAGCATTCTAGCAACATCTATAATATGCCTGACTATTTGAGCCATTAGGGTACAGTAAATATATAATTATAACATGATATTTAAAATGAAATGTGGAAACATGAAATCATACAGACTCCTGATAAACCCATAATACAAAACATATCACCTATTATGTCTGCCACATATACAAATAAATAAATTAGAAAAAAACATGCTACAAATCATAAAGGTACCATTAAATACTTACATTGGTCAACTTGTTTTAGAAATTGTTTATCTTCATCCATGCCTTGTACTTGCACCCATGAATTTGAAGGTGAGTATGCGTACACGATAGTTGACCTTCTTAGAGAAGAGTTTATGGAAGAGTATAAGAGACATGAAGCAATGAAGATCTTGCTATTCATTGTGGCAATCGGCTTGTGCAACGTGGCCTAAGTTATAATACCTGCAAGTTGTAACTTAGGCCGCGTTGCACAAGCCAATTTCCACATTGTTTGTAGCAACCACATTTGCTCCAACACTATAATGATCTTCATTGCTTCATGTCTCTTATACTCTTCCAGAAACTCTTCTCTAAGAAGGTCAACTATCGTGTACGTATACTCACCTTCAAATTCATGGGTGCAAGTACAAGGCACAGATGAAGATAAACAATTTCTAAAACAAGTTAACCATTGTAAGTATTTAATGGTACCTTTATGCTTTGTAGCATGTTTTCTTTCTAATTTATTTATTCGTATATGTGACAAACATACTAGGTGATATGTTTTGTATTATGGGTTCATCTTTGTCTAATCATATAACCATGAGATTATGCTATGTGATTAAAATTAATATGGATCCATCATCATTTCCATTGGGATAATCTTTGGGAATCCATATAACCATAAGATTAAAAACTATTTCCTTTGTATCTCATACATAAATATTCAACTCAAAGGGGTATAACTTACCGCCCATGGTAACTCAAAATAAAAAAAATGAAAAAAAGGGTTGGTTATCCACAGAAGTCATCACACATAACCTTGGTAGACCTCTCACACATGTGAACCATCATAACTAACCAATTACCATATACTTCATCTTAGAGTCAAGATATCCCTATGGAACCTATAGGGTATCCAATTCCACAACATTCACAAACAACCCACTTGTGTTGCTAAATATCAATAACATCTCTTATTTCGACACTCATCACTAATTATGAATCACATCCCTAGACATAATCATAATCACATTAAGACCACACTATATATTATGGAAATCCTTACTAAAATTAGGCTCAAGATATGGTATCATTCCTATCTCACATCTATATTCACTATTTGGTCCTCACACACACAATATATAAATAATATACCAAGGGAATACCATCCATGGAACTCACCTCCCACCTTGAGAGCATGAGGAGAAGGAGGATGAGGCGGCGGCGGTCGTGGAAGCGAGGGTAGAGGCAGCGGCGGTGGCAGAGGCGGAGGCGGCGGCAGCAGAGGCGGCGATGGTCGCGACAACGAAGGTGGAGGCAGCAGAGGCAGAGGTGGTCGTGGTAGCGGGAGAAGGGGCGGAGGCGGCGGCGACGGCAGAGAAGGAGGAGGACGAGGAGGACGAGGAGGACGAGGAGAAGGAAGGAGGAGGAAGGAGGAGGAAGGAGGAGGACGGGGAGGACAAGGTCGCGCGGTGAGGGGCCTGGTTCAGCTTCCATGAGAGCTTGACCACGTGCAAGCGAAGATGGCCTATTAGGGTTATTAAATAAAAACCGATAGAACCTTTATCATTGCTCGTTAAAAGTGCTGATAAAGGTATGTTTTATCAGCGCTAAAATAAAAGCGCTGATAAAACATTCATTTATCCGCACTTTTTTAGCGCTGATAAAGAGCTACCTTTATCAGCGCTAAAAAACGCGCTGATAAAGAGCTACCTTAATCAGCACTAAAAAATGTGCTAATAAAGTCATACCCCATTTTCAGTGCTTTCTGTTTAGCGCTGATAAAGGGCAGCGCTTCCCTTGCCCTGTTTTGTGGTAGTGTTATCGTATTTACCCACTATGGAAACCATAAAGGTATTCTATAAATGAAAAGTAAAGAAAAATAGAAACAATATAAATATAATATATATCACATATAAATATAGTTCCATCATAATGGCCACCATGAGAGGCGGTTGGAGATATTTGAACAATCATCATTTTGTGAGGCAGTAGTTTGCCGTCCACAGAAATAGTATGTTCTTTACCCATTAGATGGAGGTGTGTGTAAGTTTAGTTAGAATAATTCTCATAAAAACAACCTAATATATTGATTATACTTGTGTTTTTATAAAATAAAATAATAAAAAGAGTTTAGGGGGTTGGAGAAGTAAAATAAAACAAAATAGAACAAAAAAATTTAAGAGAAATCGTTATCTTTAATTTGGGTAACTCCCTTTGGTTTGAACCAAAAGGGTTTTTTGAAGTGGCTTCTGACTAAGTTAAGGATTCTAGGAGGAGGAGAGGGATGTAGAGAGATTAATTGGGTAGAGTTTTGATGATCCAAGGGGCTTTAGAGGTGTGATGAATGGGTTATAGGTGAGGTATTTTTATAAGGGGGAGGAGAGGCTCTTTAGGAAAGTGTGAAAATATTATTTTATTATATAATGATTTTTGGTTTCTAAAGGTCCAAAACTAATTAAAGTTTAAGATAAGATGAATCATGGTCGAAATAAAATCATACAATAAGAATTGGACAGGTTTTGGATATTATTTTAATCTTTATAATCTTATTTATTTAAATCATTTATTAACAAGGTAAACACTACATCATTATTGTGTCATAAATATTTTAATTTATTTAATGTTTAAAAATTATAAAAAAATTCCATGATGTATGATTTTTTTAGATTTAAAATGAATATTTATAGTAAAAAAGATAACTTATATAAACCTATGTAAAAATTAATCTACTAAAAGATATTTGTTTATGTCATTTTTGTCTTTACTTTAAATTAATTAATCTAAAGTGTCATTATCACTCCGAAGTGGCTCCATGGTGTCCAAAAATCGACCCAAGGATGCCCATGATTAGACATGACTCATCCAATAAGTTTATGATAAGTTTTAAGGTAATTTTTTATTATTATAATATTCTTTTTACCTTGAATTACCCTATTTACCTTTAACCGTGGTAAATAAAAGTCAAAAGTTACTATTCACCAAAAATTATTTTTATCTTATTGAACCACATTTTACTTACTAATAACAACCATGTATGTTGTATTTTCAAAATTCAATTCACAGAAGTGGTAAAATTTCATTTAAATGAAAAAGTTAGTTTTTTTAACTACTACTTAGTGGTTTCACTATTCATCAAAAATTGAAGTTTTTCAGAATAATACAAAAAAATCAGCCTAATCTATATTTGATATTCTGAATTCAAAAATTATGTCTATTTTATCAAATTCAAAACATAGAATTTGGATTAATTAATTTAAAATTATTTCCCGTTGTTAAAACAAATAGCGTGTTTTTAAGAAACAATATCTATCAAAATATTGACACTTATTTATGTCCAATTTCAAAGTGAAATTAATTCCAATGACCACCATTATATTAAATGGTAAAAATATAATCTAATTACACTTTAAAACCAATTAAAAAAATAATCTAACCATATAAATAAAATAGATCAAAAAGTAGTTTTGAATTAAAATACAGTATTTTCACTATTTATTAAAAAATGAATTTTATCAGAAAAACACTAAAAATTTACCCAAAGTAAATTTTGATGTCCCAATTCTAAATAAGGATTTTATTTTGGTAAAATAGAACATATAAAAGTGATCAAAACTATATTTAAAGAGGGTTTTCCATCAAAAGGCGGTAAATCAACCTTTTAAAGTAAATTATGCTTAAAATTAGATTCATTCACATTTTAAGCCTATAAATTTTTTAAGATAAATGTAAAAACATTTAACAAACATGTATAATCATATTTTAGTTAGTTCTATTCATTCTTACCAATACAATGGCTAGGAATTAACTATCATTTAAAATAATAATATTATATTATTATTGTGCAATGTAAGATTTCAAAGAAACTCATTATTGTGTATCGGGTAAACCATCGAACATAGAAACCCCTTTAAGGTAAAATTAAAATTTAATTCACAAAATATTAATAAATATGAAAATGTCATATTTCTTTATTTACCTGGGATGTTACATCCTTCCCCCTTTTGGAAATTGTGTCCTTGCAATTTTATTCACTTATCAGATAAATGGGGGTATTTATCCCTCATAGCATTTTTAGATCACCACGTTTCCTCTTCAACCATATGGTTTTTCCATAAAACCTTTACCTGGTGAATTACCTTATTCCACAACACTTTCTCTATTTGGTCAAGAATCTAGACTAGATGTTCCTCATAAGAGAGATTCTCTTCCAACTGAACTACCTATGGCTTCAAAACATGAGATGGATCTGGCATAAAATTTCTCAAGATTGAAACATGAAAAACATTGTGTACCTAAGAAAAACTTGAAGGTAAAGCCACTCCGTATGCAACTGATCCAACTTTCTCCATGATTTCATATGGTCCAATGAACCTCGAACTCAACTTTCCCTTCTTACCAAAACACATCACACTTTTCCGTGGGGAAACTTTGAGAAAGAAATGATAACCTACCTCAAAAGAAAGATCCTTCCTCCGGTTATCCGAATAACTTTTCTTCCCGCTTTGAGCTGTTATCATGTTCTTATGAATCAACAGAACTTTTTCTACCATCTCTTCTACCAATTTTGGTCCCATTGGCTTCCTTTCACCTACTTCATCCCCAAAAGCTAGAGTTCGACACTGCTTCCCATATAATTCCTCAAATGGGGCCATATGTATACTGAAATGAAAACTATTATTATATGAAAATTCAACCAAAGAAAGATGTTGGTCCAAACTTCCCTAGTAATCCATCGAGCAAGCACGTAACATATCCTCCAAGGTCTGAATTGTTCATTATGACTGCCCATCTGATTATGGATAAAAAGCTATAATAAAACTTAATTCAGTACCCAATGACTTCTGAAGGCCTTTCCAAAAGTTAGAAGTAAACCTGGGATCATGATTAGATACAATGGATAGGGGAACACCATGAAACCTGACTATCTCTTTAACATACAACCGAGAAAGTTGATCTAGAGACAAAGTATCTCGAATAGGAAGGAAATGAGAAGATTTAGTCAATCGATCAACAATAACCCATATTGCATTGTTACCTCGAGATGTCTTTTGTAATCCCACAACAAAGTCCATGGATATATTTTCCCATTTCCACTCTAGCACCGATAAAGACTGAAACTCCCCTTTCAGTAACTACCACTCTACTTTAACCTGCTAACAAGTCAAACACTTCACAGTAAAATCATTAATATCTCTTTTCATTTCATCCCACCAGTAATACTCCTGAAGATATCTATACATCTTAGTACTTCCAGGATGAACTGAAAATGGAGAACTATGAGCTTAACATAACAACTGATTCTTCAACTGTGAATCAAAATGCACACATAATCTCTTTTCAGATATCAAAACACAATCACAATCAAAGTTAAAATTAGGAAACTTAACCTTCTGAACCAACTTTACCTTTTTCTACAACTCACTATCTTCATTATGCGCTTGCTTAATTCTGTCTGATAGATATGATCTCAATAACACTTGAAACAAAATAGAAGAATTTCCTGCACCAACAACTTCTATTCCAAAGTTCATCAAATTAAAAACTAAAGGATCTCATTCCAAATGTAGCATGGTTAATGAAGAATTACTTTTTTGACTCAAAGTATCAGCCACTTTATTTTCTTTTCCTAGATGGTAAAGGATTGTACAATCATAATCCTTGATTAATTCCAACCATCTCCTTTGTCTCATGTTCAATTCTTTCTGAGTGAATATATACTTAAAAATTTTGTGATCAGTATATATTTCAAACTTTACTCTATACAAATGATACCTCCAAATTTTTAAAGAAAAAACAACAACATATAATTCCAAAGCATGTGTAGGGTAATTTAACTCATGAGGTTTCAACTGACATGAAGTATAAGAAATTACCTGATCATTCTGCATAAGGACACAACCACATTCTTTCAACAAATCATCACTATAGATAACAAACTCACCATTTCTGGAAGGCAGTGCCAAAACAGAAGCATTCACCAATATTCTTTTCAATTCTTGAAAACAATCATCACATTCTTTTGTCCAAATGAACTTAACACCTTTTCTAGTCAACTTAGTCATTGGACTAGATAACTGTGAAAATTTTTCAACAAACCTCTGGTAATAACTTTACAAACCAATAAAACTATAGATCTTATTTATATTTGTGGGTCTTGGCCATTATTCAACAACTTTTGTTTTAGTAGGATCAACAATTATGCCATTTTTTGAAACAATGTGACCAAGGAAAGAAATTTTTTGTAACCAAAACTCACACTTGCTGAATTTCCCAAACATTTTATTTTCTTTTAAGGTTTTCAAGAAAACCATTAAATTATTTTCATGTTCTTATTTTCTTTTATAATAAACCAAAATATCATCAATGAACACAAACACAAAATTATCCAAGAACTCACAGAAAATTCTATTCATAAGATCCATGAATACAGCAGGTGCATTGGTTAACCCAAAAGGCATAAATACAAATTCATAATGGCCATATCTAGTATGAAAAACAGTCTTCATAATGTCTACTTCCTTTACTTTCAACTAATGGTACCCCGACCTCAAGTCAATCTTTGAAAAATACTAAGCTCCCTAGATCTGATCAAACAAATCATCGATATGAGACAAAGGATACTTGTTCTAAACAATGATGTTATTCAATGATCTATAATCAATGCAAAGTCTCATTGAACCATCTTTCTTTTTAACAAATAAGATAGGAGCACCCTGTGGTGATGTTCTAGGTCGAATGAAACCTTTATCTAATAACTCGTGTAATTGATTCTTTAAATCTAAAAGTTCAATTTGAGCCATTTGATAAGGGGGTTTTGAAATTGGCTTAGCATCAGCAACTAAGTCAACAAAAAATTCAACTTACCGATCAGGTATAATACCAAGAAACTCATCAAGAAAAACATCAAGATACTCATTTACCACTGGCACATCATTAATACGAACAATTCCTTTATTTTCAATAATATGTGCAAGGTAAAATTCATTTACATCTTTTACTAGTTTCTCAGCTTCTTGATATGTTATCAAAAGTAAGGGTTAATTCTTGCACACAAACTGAAAATATTTATAAAAAGAAACCTCTTTAGCTCTGTAGTCAATCTTAGCATGATAAACAGATAACCAATCCATGCCCAAAATAACATCAAACTCTACTAGAGGAAAAACAATAAGGTTTTCAGGTATATTCTTTCCACACACAAGGAAAAGAAGGTTCTTATAACGTTTTTTTGTCTCAACATTTCCTCCAGGTGTTTTTACCATAAGTTCAGGATTCATATCTTGATATGGAATTCCCAATTTACTAGAAAACTTCTCAGAAATGAATGAATGTGTAGACCCCAAATCAAAAAACACATTGGCATAATCTGAACAAACAAATAGTGTACCTGATACTACTTCATTTGATGGCCCAACATATGCTAAAGTAGTTGCAAAAGACTTCAACACCCCTTTCTGCTTTTAGTCTGGTTGCTTTACCTCAGTTCAGTTCTTCGCTGGACACTCATTTGCATAATGAACCATTTCATTACACTTAAAACATCTTACCGTTGGCTTTTCATTGCCTGATTGATCATCTTCCTTACATTTATGAGCAATATGACCAAACTTACCACACCAGAAGCACTTTATAGACTTTGATAAACATTCTACAGGATTCTTTTTACCACACTTCTCACAAAATGGATATTTAGTTTTCTTACCTCCAGGATTCTTTGATGAATTATTTCCCTTTTCCTACCAACTTGACCTCTTATTCTTTTGTTTGTCAAAGAAGACCTAATCATCGGAAAACTCCATTTCCACCTTCTCCGCACATCGAACAAGTTTTTCATAACTTTTGAACTCATGAGAAGCTAATGATATTTGATATTGCGACTTCAGTCCTGAGTAAAATCGATTTATCTTACTATCAAGATCTCAGATGAAATTTGGAGCATACCTTGCCAGTCGAGTGAAATTTCCTTCATAAGCAGCCACTGAGTCATCCTCCTTCCTCAATTCTAAGAATTGTTTTTCCATCCTAAGTTGAACCACCTTAGGAAAATATTTCTCAAGGAACATTCCTTTGAATTCATCCCAATCAAGAGCATCAATATCCTCACTATCCCTGATATTTTTCACCATCAACCACCACTGATCAACTTCACCTTCAAAACGGTAAACAACGAGACTAACCTTTTGATGTTCTGAACACCCCATGACATCAAAAATTTCCTCTAGTGCTTTAATCCACCCTTTATCTAGAATAGGGTCAGATGATCTTCTAAATGATGGGGGATATTGCCTCATGAAATGCTCCACTATTGACATGTTCCTCTGTGGTTGATCTGACTGATCTCATGCATGGATACCACCACCATTTAGACTGAGTCAACTATGCCATCACTACAACAAAATATTCGGTTCTGATTTCGACCATCTCAGGTTGTTGATTTGGAAGGTTGTCTTCCTCCTGATGTCGTCCTAACATAGCTGCCCTGTTTCCTATGTGGAAAACCATTCTAAACATAGAGATATCTTAGGCAAAGCAACATGATAATCTATAAATTCTATCATTTCAATATTAACATAAATTTATTTATGGACATTAATTTAACAATACCCTAACTCCTAAAGTTGTCTAAACTAACCTCTGATACCAACTATAAGGAACCGACCTTAAACATTAAATAATCTTGAATTAAATGAATAATTTACATTTAGGATCTTTTTAGGTTTAGAGATTTAGAGAATTAGGTCATAAAATATACATAACAACTTGAATATTACATATAGACACATCTACTCAGTTTTCATTTTTTTCACAAAATAAAAATTCTTGAAAAAAAGAGTCATGTATTGTTCCATGTTTTAGACATCATGAATTTTCCTTGATCCCGTCCTTGAACCTATTCCACTTTATGTCTTGTGAAATTTTTTTCAAAAACTTGGGATGGGCATAAAATGCTCAGTAAGGGATACACAAAAAAAGAAAACTGTTAGTTTTTTTCAAAACAACAAGTAAACCATGAATACTTTATCATAAGTAATAATTTTCACCTTTATGAAGTAGTAAATACTCTTTACTGAATAAAAGATCATTTCTTACCATTTTGTAACCAAAATATTACCAAAAAACACATATAAAGAACACATAACATATAAAGGTAACTTGGGACATAAACATACTTAAATGGAATAACCATACAGTCGACTTCCACACATATTACTAAATGGAATAGCCATACATCCGACTTATATACCCAATGTATTAGAGGTTATAATGTAACCACCCATCTTTGTTTATCATGGCACCACCCATCATTTGGTTTATCACATAACCACCCGTCAAATTTCCAAGTACCATTATAAAATCATAACACACACAACAAATATAAAGGAAAGAAAACATTTCCACTTCAATCACAATATATCACTTAAATTGTCATGACTCGACCCAATGAGGCTCAAGCCGCGACTCCCCAAGCCTGACTCCAATAGGCCAGGGGCTGGCATCTAGTGCCGAGTAGGCTATCACACAAAAGGGAGGCATTATCCTAAGGTACCTATACACACGCACCCACATACAACTCCATCCAACCGTGCAGAGATATATAAAACTGAAAATAAAATGCATGCATACAACTATCCCAAACCAGAGTGCAAAAATATTACAAAAACGGAAAAATAGGGCCCACCAAAATAAAACTACAAAGGCGTCCAACCTGCTCGGAAGAAGGGGCACGCTACCAAAAGCATAACTGGAAAGCTCCCCAGCACAGATCCGATAAGACTCCATAATCAGTCCCGCTCACTCAAATCTGCCTGCTCTGGGTCCTCCTAGGACTCCGTCGAAAGGCCTGTGGTCTGCACAAGACACAAACATGTGTGGGAAAAGCCCATGCATGGGTGAGTATGACAATAATCAGGAGGCAACCCAAAAACCCAAGACAAAAGAGAGCAACTAAAAGGAAACAATCCACTCATCCCAACCAGAGGGAACCCAGATGAGAGAGAAACTCCATCTCGTGACCATCCTCGGCTAAACACAACTAGTCAGCTTAATCTAGGGGAATGCCCATACATACACCTTGAACCTCCAGATATACTCAGCTTACGCACCAAGCCACATGTGGTACCGAACTCATCACCAGAAATGGTTCACAACTAGGAGAGCACACTCCATGATCACTGTCATCCCAGATGACACTCGTTCGAGAGATACACTCTAGTGGGTCCCACATAAACATCTCAGACGCTCACCCGAGAGATCACGATCGTCGGATACCGTCACTGAAGAAACCTCGCTGAAAAAACCAAAACACCAAACTACTCAGATAGGGGATATCTCCTAGGGTCCTCTAGGGGATACCAGAACCCACACCGGTATATAAAGATCTCACAGATAGGGGTTAATTTAACACCCCCGACCAGACCTCCCAACGCGGAGGAAATTAGGTCACCCCTAGGGTAAACACGGTGTTCTGAACACAACAGCGCACTTAGAATTGCAATCTAAGACTTCATTCAGGAGTTATTTGAGCCGACACTCATAAATAAACTTTTCCATTTATTTACAAAAATGCCCCTGGTGGCTTTTCTCACAGCAGGCCCGCGCCCGCAATGTTTACACCCCGCCTAGGGTAAACGGCACATTCTGAACACAACTATGACCTCAGATTCCCGTTCTGATCTACCGTTTAGGAGATAACAAACCCCCACCATGTGAGTAGTATAAAAATACTTAATATGTTTATAAAATTAATTTCGGGCACATCGAGCCTCATAATCGCATGCCGTCTTCAAGTCTAGCTCTGGAATTATTCGTAGGAATATTCCAAAGTCTGACAGGGAAAAAAACCAAGTCGCTAAATAAATATATTAACATAAAAAATTCATTATCAAAACCATTTTCAATAACAAAATACACAAAAGAGTACATGATATTTATTTTCCTTTTAAAAACATTACGACTTGTTAAGGAATCCAAAGATCAAATAATACTCGTGGCGGCAGAAATGTCATTTTCACTATTTACGTTAAAAAAACATTTTTTTTTCATTTAGTAAAACGCTTAGTAGAGAAAAGATTCCTTTTGAATGAAATGAAAAGTAAAAGGTGTTTATAAAATGTATAAAAGAAATTCATGTATTAAAACAAAATATGCCTCAAAGAAAGGAGATTGAGACAAAGTCCCTTACCTCGTGTTCGATTTGACCCATTCGTTCTTTAATCTCCTGAATAATAAACTAAAGTTAATTTATACTTGTTTAAGATCCATTTTCAAGTTTATTATCCCTTTTATATCACTTATTATAATATTATAAACATTATGTAATCATTTAAGTTAATAACGGTCATTTTGTCGATATTTGGTACTTGAGTAAAAAATGGACTTCTTATAATTACAAGTTGTTCATGTGGTCAAAATTTCACAATATCCATAATGATATTTATGATTTAGATATCATATATATCATATATATTTAGTATATACATGTATTTATAATAGTACATAACATTTGGATATATGAAATGAAATGCACCGTTCATGGAGACGGTAAGCCGTACGTACGTATGAACGCTACTTCCATTTCTATTTCATATTGTAATGGAATGAAAACATAATTATACATAAGTATATTATAATTTCAGTATAATATCATATATAATTTTATTAACTCTACCCTTTATATGTTCCAAATAATTCATGAACGAGTCATATCACTTTGAGGGGGCGGTAGTCCACGCTTCCTCAAATGAGATTATCGTATTTACCCACTATGGAAACCATAAAGGTATTCTATAAATGAAAAATATTGAATAATAGAAACAATATAAATATAATATATACCATATATAAATAAAGTTCCATCATAATGGACACCATGAGAGGTGGTTGAAGATATTTGAACAATCATCGTTTCGGTAGGCAGTAGTTTGCCGTCCACATAAACAGTATGTTCTTTACCCATTAGACGGAGGTGTGTGTAAGTTTAGTTTGAATAATTCATATAAAAACAACCTAGTATATTGAGTATACTGGTGTTGTTATAAAATAAAGGAATGAAAATATTTTAGGGGGTTGGAGAAGTAAAATAAAACAAAATAAAACAAAAAAATTTAAGAGAAATCGTTACCTTTAATTTGGGTAACTCCTTTTGGTTTGAACCAAAAGGGTTTGTTGAAGTGCCTTTTTCCAAAGTTAAGGATTATAGGAGGAGGATAGGGATTTAGGAAGCTTAATTGGGCAGAGGTTGTATGAGCCAATGGGCTTGAGAGGTGTGAAGAATGGGTTAGAGGTGATGTCTTTTTATAAGGGAGAGGAGGGGCTCTTTAGGAAAGTGTGAAAATATTATTTTATTATATAATTATTTTTGGTTTCTAAAGATCAAAAACTAATTAAAGTAAAATATAAGATGACTCATGGTCGAAATAAAATTATCAAATAATAATTAGACATGTTTTGGATATTATTTTAATATTTATAATCTTATTTATTTAAATCATTTATTAATTAGGTAAAAACTACATCATTATTGTGTCATAAATATTTTAATTTATTTAATGTTTAAAAATTATAAAAAAATACCATTATGTAGGAAATATTTTTATCTTTCCAATTAATATTTATAGTATAAAATATAACTTATATAACTCTATGTAAAAATTAATTTACTAAAAGATATTTGTTTATGTCATTTTTGTCTTTACTTTAAATTAATTAATCTAAAGTGTCATTATCACTCCCAAGTGGCTACATGGGGTCCCAAAATCTACAATAGGATGTAAATGGTCGTCAATGACTCATAAAATAAGTTTAGTATAAGTGTTAAGGTAATTTTGTATTATTATAATATTCTTTTTACCTCGAATTACCCTATTTACCTTTAAATGTGGTAAATAAAAGTCAAAAGTTGCTATTCATCAAAAATTATTTTCATCACATTGAACCAAATTTTACTTACTAATAACAACCATTTATTTCAGATTTTCTAAATTCAATTAAAAGAAATGGTAAAATTTCATTTAAATGAAAAAGTCATTTTTTTAACTACTACTTAGTGGTTTCATTATTCATCAAAAATTGAAGTTTTTCAGAAAAATACCAAAAATTCAGCCTAAACTATATTTGATATTACAAATTAAAAAATGATGACTATTTTACCATATTAAAAACATAAAATTTGGATTAATTAATTTAAAATTAATTCCCGTTGTCAAAACAAATAGCATGTTTTTAAGAAACAATATCTATCAAAAGATTGACACTTGTTTATGTCCAATTTCAAAGTGAAATTAATTACAATGACCACCATTAGATTAAATGGTAAAAATATAATCTAATTAAACTTTAAAAACAATTAAAAATATAATATAACCATATAAATAAATTATATTAAAAGGCAATTTTGAATTAAAATACAGTATTTTTCACTATTCATTAAAAAAAATGAATTTTATCAGAAAATACCAAAAATTTACCCAAAGTAAATTTTAATGTCCCGATTCTAAATAAGAATTTTATTTTGGTCAAATAGAACATATAAAAGTGACTAAAAAAATATTTAAAGAGGGTTCACCATCAAAAGGTGATAAATCAACCTTTTAAAGTAAATTATGCTTAAAATTAGATTCATTCACATTTTAAGCCTCTAACTTTTATTGGATAAATGTAAAAACTTTTAACAAACATGTATAATAATATTGTAGTTATTTATATTAATTCACTCCAATACAACGTCTAGGCGTTAACTACCATTTAAAATAATAATATTATTTTATTGTTGTGCAATGTAAGATTTCAAAGAAAATCATTGTTGCTTATCGGGTAAGCCATCGAACATAGAAACCCATTTAAGGTAAAATTAATTTTTAATTCACAAAATATTAATAAATATGAAAATGTCATATTTCTTTATTTACTTGGGATGTTACAAGTGAAGGTAATAAATTACCTATTCCCATTAATTCTAAGTGTGTAATGACCACTAATATCAGTGTTAATTAGTTCTAATAGTCCTTTACTCCTAACAAGACCTTGTTTATTTCATTTTGTAAATATACATTTTATAAATTTAATACATGTATCATAATAATAAAAATCCAATTGATGGATAAAACCACCCTCAACTAGACACTCTATTCCATCTCTAGTTATATGGTTTAAACCCTCATCCATAATCCTAAAGAGTTTTTATTCATTATTTTTCTATTTTCCATAGGTTTTAGTTTAATTAATCTCATACATGGATTCTAATGATTTAGTAAAATAAGTATTAAAACATTATTTATTAAGGTTTCCCAATCAAACATAATATCCAATGACTTTAGAGTCTAAGGAAATAGTGAAACCTTTATTTTCAAAATTAAACGAAAAACTATAAGTGTCAAGTTGAGAAACTAAAATAATGTTTATAGTAATTCTGATTACATAAAAAATCTCTACTAAATCCATAATTAAACCACTCTTAAAGACTAAATAGAGAGTTACAATGACTAAAACTAGAACTTTATTTCAATTTTTTATTAAAATGTTATGGTCTCCCTTATTTAGTTTCCTTACAGAACACAATCCATATAAAGAACAAGTTATATGAATAGATGCATGAGTGTAAACCCACCATGTATTTAATGGAAATTTTTTAAGAAAGTATTTATAATAAAAATAATTAGGTACATTTCTTTTATTTAATAGTCATTCCTTAAATTTTAGTCACTCTTTTTAAACACGTCCTTTAGCTTGAAAAAAGTAAAACTTAGGTGATCCATGAACCTTAGTACCGGAATTACCACCCTTCATGCTAAATAAACTTTACATATTGTTTACATTAGTATTATTTTCTTTAACAACCATTTTCATCTTATTCTTGACATGAATATTGAAATGACCACTTTAAGGAATTCAGATTTCAAAAATTTTCTTCTTGATCGCATAGGTTGATTAACTCACTCGTTTTCCATTTCCCCCTTTTGAGCATTATAGTTGATCTTAAAAGGACCAAACCAAGAAGGGAGATATTTCATAATAAAATTAATAATAAAACCTTCTAAAATCTCCATGTCCATAACCTTTAGTAGATAGGTCATATCATTCATTCTTAAGATGTGGCCATAAACACCACTGGCACCATTGTAATTCACAGTTCCCATTTTGGTGATAATATAGTAGAAAGCATTTTGGAAGTAATTTGGAATTATTATTCAACTAAAGAGAGGAAGGAATTATAATTTTTAACTTATTTATACTTTTTAAAATCTATAATAGTATTAGAATCTAAAATCCTCCTTGAATTCCCAATGTTTTGGATACCTTGAAAATCATAAGTGAAAAGTGATTAGACTGCTCCCACTTTTTAGAAGAAGCCTTTTCCTCAGGGGAGCTTTAATTTGCAAGTGGGTTAGGTTTATCATTATGTAGGACATAATCAAGGTCCACAACACCAAGGGTAGGAAGAACTTGTCCCTTTCATTTCTTAAAGTTACTACTAGTTAAGGTCTCAATGGATGAAACATAGCTCATAAGTGAAGCTGAATAGTCACAGTAATAATCATGCACACTATCAATAATCATGAAAATAAAAAATCATAAGTATTAAAAATTAATAAATTGGGAATACACAATTCACAAAATAAAATAATATAACCAAAATTTTATTATGAGAAAAGTTGTATTATTTTCAATTTATGTTGGGCCAAATATAGATATACACATAATTTCTCTCTCTAAACATTAGGATTAATATAAAATATAATTAAATCACATCACCATTGTTCATAAATAATTTAATTTCATATTACAATGAAAAATTCTACTCAAAAAATTAAAATCACAATTATCTATTGGGCTAATTAATGATTTTAACTTCAAGAGTGTAACATAATTTCTGTTTTACTAATTCACGCTTATTTAAATAATGTTTTTTCATTGGGCCGATCATTAATAAAATAAAAATAACAACATATTAAATTAATTTTTTCACGGGGATACTCAAATGATAATTTACATTAATTAGTAATTCAAATTTAATAATGTAATATAAATTTGGTTTTAACTAATATTATTTATTTTTATGACAATACTCATTGGAGTGATTGTTATTCAAATGAATGTGAACCATAAGAAAAATTAAATTAAACTATTCATGTAAATTTTAAGTCCCACACACTTAATAATTTAGATCAATATAAATTATTTATTGAGATTAGTACTCCATGCATAATCAATAACTAATTAATTATCTCAATCCATCATAAAATTCATAATTTAATTTTATGACACAAAAATTCTTGAAATTATTCTGGATTAAATCAATATAAAATAATTACATAAAATACATAATTTCAAAACATTATTACCATAATTAATTAGGATGAGAGTATAGTAATATCTTTAACATATATAGAGTGTACGTATAACCACATCGATCAATATAATTTATCATGTCAGCACTGAAAACACGTAATTTATTTCATTAGAAAGTATTAAATAATTCCACCAATTATAATAATTAGAAAATAATAATTACATAATAATAATTATTCATGAATATATACATTTTTAAAAAAAATTAAAAACTTGAAAATTGGAAGATCACCGGACTATCGATTTTATGAAAATTGGTCTGATTTAAATCGATTTCATGAATTTCTCTTAAAATAAATTTGGATTATGTTTTTTAAACAACAACTCACTTTGATACCAAATATTATAATCATAATTCTGGTAGGAGAAATCATTTTGGTCCCATACCCCAAATTCCTAATATTTATGAAGATCTTATCAAATATATAAACAAAACACATAAAAAAATAACTTGGATTGATCATTTCCATGTAATTAAGCACAATATTCACCCCTTTTCTCTATAAGATGGGATATAGTTATTGTTTATTTTAGGGTTAGGGTTTTATCTTCAGACGAAGAATAGAAAACACGAGATGAATTTGTTGTAAGTCTCTTTCTTGGGAAAGAGATATATTTATAAACTTACTTGATACACCTAACAAAAATCATAAAAAAATAGAGTAAGAGGTGGGACAAACCCAAATTAAATAAAATTACTAGATCATCAATCGAGGAATATAATTCAGGCCTTAAGTTATTTGGATGTGGATGCATTAATTTATTTGACCTACATTAGTATATGACTAATTTAATCATGCAGTCCAAATTACAGATCAAACCCCATCGAGTCTAACAATAATGTCTTATGATTCATTGATCAAATGTGTACATGTATTTATCATATAAATTAAATGTTGAATCTCCCTTTATTTCACGTGTCAACGATGACATATGTGGCATTAATGAGATATAAGCATAAACATGTTTTTTAACACACCCTCAAAGGCATATGATATAACTTACCTTAATTATATCGTACCATATGATATAACCATGCATGCATCATATGTTCATGGATTTAGATAATATCTGCTTCAATATTTCACTTACACTAAAGTTTCATATACCTTGTTCCATTTCACCTTACATTGTATCATATACAATAACCCATGAAACCATACCCAAAAATCCTTCTAGATATCTCCCAAAACACTTTTGGAAAGATATAATCAACTCCACCTTGTATCACATCATATGTAATACCTTGTGAATATTTATCCAAAACTCATTTTGGTTAAACTATAAAAATACTTTTATAGCATCTCTTTGAGTAAAAAACAATCCTCATCCAGTTTACCACAAAGTGTGACCCCACAGGCCTTTACAGAGTTGACGAAAAATATAAAATCCTAAATATATAAGTGTAAGAAAAAAGTTTACTTTAATAAAGCATCAATTCCACTCAATATACAAAGGTATTTGATGCGATATCCATAAAAACATGTGTCTATATACCCATGTACATTAACTATATCATATAAATGAATGAATTTTCATAAAATACCTTTATCCAAGGCATATAGTGATCATGGTACATGAATTATGTCAATCCCATATAGCCAACTCACATATTCTTGATTTTATAAATATAGACTGACCGGGTCGATGAATGTATCACATGTCATCCACCTTTATGGACAAGCACATGACTTTCACCACACTTGATAGATTATTGTATCACATGTCTTATATAGGTGAAGCCATAAACTTCCTCAGTCTATCTCAATCAAGGGATCTTATGTCATACTCATCACATGAGAGGAAAAATCTCATATTAGTTAAGATCCAACTGATGACATGGCCATCAACATACCTAACCACCACCTAATTAGATAATCCTCAAGGATTTCATAATAAAGGTATCAAATTATAAAGGTTCTCATTATATATATCTCACCAACCATAGGAATTGGGGACTCCAAAGATAAACCGTAAACCCCTAGTATACCAAATACATAGTGTATTACACTCTATGTTGCATAATTCATGGGTCATCCAATGCATGAAACTCATTCTGTGCCTCATAAACAAATTCCATATCCCTATATTGGAATTCTACTCATGCTAACCTTAACATTTAATTACAACTTATAATACTTCATGAATATCATTGTTTAGATATGAATCAAAGTCGTACTTTGATAGGTCAATTATCATTTCACTTCATGATATATATACACATGAAACTAACATGAAAGAATGATAAAGTGAAGATTGCATTTTGTATAACATGATACATTTTAAATTCTTAAACTCATTTAAGAAAACATAACAAAACCATACATAATCACTTTTATAACATATAATATATGATAGAATTCTAAATCAACCTTATGTTTCTTTTCACTTTTAGGGGTTTTATTAAACTCATTTTATCTCCATGCAATTCCTATCACATCTCTATGTGACCGTATAATAAAACTCTCATAATAAACTCTTTAGTGAGTAACATTTATGAAACAAACCAATTTGAATAATTGTGATACTTAGGAAAAATATTACCAATTTTAAACTTCTTGAACACAATTTTCAAATTCTTTAACATCACAACATCCAATGTTACAATGTTGATAATTGTCACCATCTAATTACAACTCTTTTTAATTTTATCATCATCATCATATCTTGGAAATAATCCAGAATTTGTTTCCTTAAAATCCAGTGGGAAACTAATTTAAAACTTCACATTAATTATTTACCAGCATACACTAAACCTATTTAGGATATAAAGTGACATTCAATTTTAATTTTGACCGAAATAATCATTTATTTATTATACTTGAACTTCTCAAAGTTCATTTTTTTAACTAAAAAGTAGTGTGTTATATTTTTTGACAATATTTGTTGTATTTTTTGATAATGTGATATTAGAATACTTAGATTAAGTATGGAAATACATTGAAGACTTGGTTATGTGAGGTTTTTCATGAAATATTTGAAGAAGATGTACTCATGGAAGTATTAGTGTAAGAATGCAAAGAATAATCATTAAATCTATATATATACCAAGGTCATGGATTTGGAATTTTTGTATAATAGTTTTAAGAAGGTTAAATTTTGAATAATAGGGTTGAGTTACATTTTGAAAGTTACAAGAAAAAATCATGGTGAAAGTACAAACACCACATTGTGATTGGAGTTCACCAAAATATGGTAAATTGAAATAATCCTTGTATATATAACATATTTAAGGAGCTGTGTAAGATATTTGGAAGAGGAATCATAATGAAAAAAAGGAATGGAGGAATCCCAATGTTTTTAAGATATGTTGGGAGATGTATAAAATATTTAGAAGACATAAAATCGATAAAGTGAAGAACCTTCCCTGTGTACATACGGTGCTTTTATCCATGCATAATGTGAAGTGTTGGAAATGCCATGGATTTATGGAAAAGTCATGAATCACATTCCTAAAAATTAGAAAAGGATTTAATAACACTGTGATACATAAGGATATATAAAATCACACATAAAATTCATTTGTGATAACGTAAGGAATCTCACTTTTTCTCATTTAAAGCATTTCATTTCATGCCACAATATATTAGCCACACTGTGAATGATGTTTTGCATATTTTATTGGTTATTATCATTGAAAGAGGTTACCATAGTAAAATAAATATACTCCATAACAAAAGTTACAAAATATTATTAATATACCATCCATTCCATAAGATAGATGTCTTATCACAAAGTAGGTTAAGGTGAATTTCAGTGGTTTGGATTATTTGGAAACCTCCACACCATAGAGGATAGTTATGCCACAAAATATCAAGATAAAGTGAAACAACTTTCCAAAAAAATAGGGTTTTGAATGTTAATAACCAATATATTTTTCATTTAATTAGTGTTTCACACCATGAATCAGTAGACCATGCCATAATAGGTTCAAAATTTTAGAAGAATTGAAGAATTGCACCATGATTTTTGGGAGAATTTAAAAAATTATTTTTTCAATTTTGTGGATCTATTGTTTGACCAAGAATCTCACTAAAGTGATGGGGATAAAAATATAAATTAGACAAATTAAAAGTGATTCAAACCATTAAGGAGGAATCCACATCATGAAATGATTAATTTCAGGTTATCTAGAAATTTTAGTTGGTATTTAAAAGGAGGATATCTACCTTGAGTTTTTAGGAGTTGGATCAGCTTTGGATACACAATACTAACCAAAAAAAATTGTGTGGGTCATATTTAATGATTATAGATAATAAAGAGAATTTTTTTGATCCCAACCCTCTGATCAAGGGGTTGGTTCTATATAGATCTATATAACTATTCAAGAAAATTTTCGATAAAAATAAGATGAAAATATTAGAGATACAGTTATCATGAGAAGTGGAAAAGAGTTTGGAGCATATTAACATATCAATGTTTCAAAGAAGAAGAAGATTAGACCACATAGTAAATTACATTACCATATCTAGTTCATTTTGAAAGAGATAATTCTGCAAGGAGAAAGAGGTATTACACTGATACATCTGGTTGAATAAAGAGTGAAATACGATAATTCCTTGGTTCAATTATCTTTATCCGAAGAAGTAATGTTGTTGATGTATTTTACATAAGACATAGATTCAACCCTCACACCAAGTAGTTTATCTCATTTGTCCTAGAAGAAAGAGTGCACAATAAATTATATAATAATAGATAATATTCCTAGTGATGAGAATGCATGGTGTTTTAATGACCTATATTGAATTTAAAAGACCCTCATGTCCACAAATTATTGAAGTGACCCTCAAGTATATAAATTGACTATTGTCTTCACCAAAGAAGTGCACTAAGGTAAGAAGAGGTAGTGACCTTAAGATCAATAATGTGTATTTCCTAAACATTTTTTAATAACTACAATGATTCGTATTACCTCTTGGCACATCAATAAAATATCGACATACGCTCCTTGAATTAACCCCTTTGTGGTGAACCAAGTTAAATACTAGTGTCATATGTAGGATTTAAATTTTTGTATTTAGTGAGAATTTATGAGAGATTAATTAATCAATAGGTTTAACACCATTCCCACCAATATATGAATAAGATCTAAAAGGGATAAAATCAAGTGAAAGAAAAAATTGAATTGGGAAACACCCTAATTCACCCCCATAGGGTGGCTCAAGTTACATCAAGTGGCATCAAAGACAAAAGGTTTTGAATTTACATTAAATATCTAATTTTTTTTAGATTTTTTATACACATTTATTCAATTATGAATCCTATATTTTTAGAGGAACCAACTTTTATGGTTAGTAAAAAGATATGATTATGTTCTTAAAAGATTATAGGAATGAGGTGATAGAGTACATACTTTGATATGTTGATTTGACTAATCATAGTGAAAGAGTTAGTGATTATAGTATATAGAATATCATGATTAAATCTTTATTCAATTAGCTATAAAAAAATACCTCTCATTATACTAATACATTTGAGTCATGGAATACTCTTGAGATTATTTATGGGAAATAAGTGGGAGAAAGAAATTTTGAAGAACCCACTTCAATAGAAGATTATAGATCTAGTTGTAGTGTAAAACCAGTGAAAAAATATAGAGAAGAATACATTATGTTAAAAATAAATAAAAATAAAAATAATAAGAAGACTCTTGAGAATATGGTCCCTCTCATTAAGGTGATCATTTCTGATTCTTTTTTTAAATATAATTCTATTAGTGTTTCGAAAGATTTTTTCAAATATAAAAATTTAAATTCACCTTCATAGGTTGATAGAAGTTCATATTACAATAATGACATAAAAAATATATAAATTTCCCAATTGAGAGTTTTTTTATACAACAAACAAGATGAGATCCAATCCTTTCAAGAAAAGAATGATAAATGAGAGATTATACATGTAGTGGAATATGCATTCATAAAATATATATCTATAATGAAAAAAATATTAAAGAGAGTATAGGTGGTATTTAATATATACATAATTAATATGGGTGTAAAGATAAAGTAGAAAAGTGATCTACTTGAGGAACTTACACAATAGATATAAAAACAAATGCCCATGGAGAATGAGTTTAAATTAAACATTATCCCTATAAAAAAGTATCTTATATAGAGGATAATATCTAGAAATTAATCCAACTCAAGGATAGAAGAGATGTATGTCAAACCAAAGGAGAAATATGATAAGATCAAGGATCATGGATCAAAGCTCAAATCCTCAAAGGGAAAAGAGAAGTTAAAGATTCTGTCTATGGCATCCTCATCAAGTAGATTATGAAAAATAAAAAAAATATGGAATTAGTGAATAAAAGAAAGTTACTTTATAAACCTGAAAGATAGGGATATAAAATTAAGGTGGTTGTTAAATTATATTATTTTAGAAGATTTTGGCACACCATGAGTGTTTATCTAGAAGCCTGAGGCCCCAAAGGAGGAACAAAAACTATTACATCAACATCTCAACAAAAAAACTACAAAATTCATGCTTTTAATAAGAGATTTTTATATGTTATAACCATAAGAATATGTAAATATGTTATAATAAGAAGGAATATATAATTTTTATAGGTAATTCCTCTATTCTCATGAAAATCCTAAATAAATTTTGCACCAAAAGAAAATATGTTAAGCTGGAAAACATACTTACTATTTCATAGGAAATAAATAGATCTCACCATAAGGTACATAAAACACCAATGATAGTACACTCACAAAATACCTCATGGATATAAATAAAGTAAATAATAAAGATAAATAATGGATAAACTCTATTTGTGAGAAAGGTGGATGATCATGTAAAGAAAGGCTCACTAAGGACAAATAAGTCCAAAATGACTCTAATGTGTATTAAAGAGGATAGACAAGAGGAATTTCTTAGTGGTTTAAAAATCATAAAATAATAAATGAAGTGAATTTTGGTGGTATATCCCTACTATGGTGGAAGAATCATGGAGAAAAATGAATTGGTGTTGCATCAAAAGAAGATACAAGCACAAGTGGGATTAATCTCACAATAGAAATATAGCCCAATCTAAGAAAGATAAAGAAACCCAGAGTGAGAATTTAGAATGAAATTTACCCAAGTATTATTTTAATAATAACCCCTAGAAATATTTGGATGAAAATTTTAATCTAAGAATTATTTTACCAATAGCAACTACAATTCTCAAATTGAGGATTTTTTAAGTACCTATATCTCAATGTGTTAAGTATTTTTAATATCTATTAGAAGTGGTGAATATTTAAGGGGGAGATATGATCCATGAGTTTGTATGAGTAGAAAAAATATATATGAAACTAAAGGATATATATTTATTATACTTCTCATTTAGTATTAGTTTGGTACAAAAAGATATAATAATTTTAGCTCCCTGGTTTGACTCAATAATTGGAGTCGAGAAACCACTTTAGATTTTGGATCCAAATATGAAAGTTTAATTTTGTGATGAATAATATAAAATTATGAATATATTGATTTGGAGTTAAAGTGGTTTCAAAACTTGATATGAAATATCCAATGGTGTCTAGTGGTTTCCAACCAACTTTGAAGATAAACAAGCGATATCATGCCATATCTAAAATGTTTTCAAACTAATAAAAGGAGGAGAAGACAAATAAAATAAATAAATAATAATGGTAATGGATTTTATATTTATTTGTTTATGTACTAAAAATATATTATTAGTTTATTGTTTTTTTGGGATACCAAAAGATTATAGAAAGGAATCATCATAACAAACTTGTGATTCCTCAAACTGAAGATTATCTCAAGACTTGGTGTAAAGAGCTAATGTAATTCAAGGGAGTTGGTGATGAGCACTCAAAGGCCACGTAAAATCATTTGAAAAGAAAAATCCTTATGATATCAAGTGGTACCATAATTTTATCACAAATAAGTGGCATTATTTGATACAATATATGGTATAAATCACACACTTTATGCTTAATTATTTATTTTCTGATGGTTTTTATTAGTGTGATTGTGATCATAAGACATGTTTAAGATGTTAAAAAATCAAGATTTATATGTTCATTGAAGTATGTGAATTTCATGGAAAATTTTAATATTTTCAACTTAAACTCTTGTTTCCTACACCAAGTTCCAACTCAATAGGTTTTGAATATTTTTCAATGACTCAATGTCAAGTGGTAAACTCACATAATGGAAATATTTGAGTGAATTGTAGTTAGAAAGAGGAAATGTTTTGGAGAATAAAAAAGGAAAATATTGAACTGTATTATTTAACAAGTTGAATAAAGGATGAAGTGAAATATTTTATATTTCCACTAGTGGTAAAATTTTCAATGGTTTAATCAAAAATTAGTTGGGATAACCTAAAGAATTGATGGTGGTTAATGAATCCAAAAGTTAAAGTTCTAAGTATGATATTAAGTAGTCAAAATTACCAAATGTTTTAAATATAAAATTTAAAATATTTGATAAATTTAAGATATTTTCAGATGTCAGCTTGTGTTATCAAATTATATACAAAGGAAATTGACAATACCCATTATAGGATGTGTAAAAAATTTTATTCTCCACGGTTAAAATATAGTCTAGTGGTGACATAGATTTGTTTCTAGAGAGGGGAAATCAAAAATTAGTTGTCACTTAAGGTCATAAAAAGGGTGTTTTAGTGTGGTTAGTTTTGAAAAAAAAATAGAAAGAGAAAATGGATTAAAAATGATTGTAAATCAAGTTTATGAGAAGTGATTGATCTAGGGTTAGTTATCCACTAGTAATGCTATCATAGAATTTAAGGTATTGAATTTTTTTAATTAACCAAAGAATGGAAGGCTCTATAATTATTTTAACTTTCACCCAAGGTGGATTGAATTTTGTGAGGATAAAATTTAATAGAAAAATATGCTTAGACTACCCTCATTCTTTGTGTGTAAAGTTATATAGAAACCCAATATTAGTAACCCACTCTTATTTTACTCAGGAAAGAACCAATCAAGTTTTTTATTCCCTAAGTCACTCAAGAATATTCATATTTCCTTCATATATAAGATAATAGTCTCCAAAATTTTCACAACTCACCCTTGTCTATTCCATCATATATAGATTAAGCTAAGTGGAGGGTGATGAATTATCATCTACCAAAGAAATAAACAATGAGTAGTAATAACTCCAGAAAAATTACATTAATAATATAATTTTTCTTTTTATATTGATACTAATTAATTAAAGGAAGTGTTTTATTCATAAAAATTAAAAGGGTCACACATTATAGACGGGTAATCATCCCTTCCTCAATATCCATAGGATTTACCACTCTATAAAATAGGCAAAAATGGTGAAGGATGAGGAATAATATATTATAATATAATGAAAAGAAGAAAGTAAAATAATGAAAAATTAAAATAATTGAAACAACAGTGTGTGTCAAACCCACCATTCCATTTTATAGATATATAATAAAACCTTTAAGATCCTTGTTCATCCAATTTTTTTCAATATTTCCTTCCCCCATGATCTCTTTTCTTATGCATGATCTATTACTTCATAAATTTTGTAATTCCCATTTCATGTTTCTATAATTATAGTTGATTTCATAATCTACCTGGTCGACTATGTTTGGTTACATGAATTCTGACATGGTACTCTTGAGCTTTGGTTTTAGGTACAGGTAAGCCTTATAAACTCTCCTTGAAACATCCTTAATCTATTGAAGTAATTTTATAAACCTTAGGATGGCTTGTACCAACCCTAAAAGGTCATAATACCAACCCTAGGATAGATTTTATCAACCTTATGATGTATTTGTATCAACCTTACATGCTCTATAATAAGTCCATACCAACCTTATGATGAGTTTGTATCAACTTTATGGGAGAATGCACTAACCTTACAAGATTCAGACTAAGTCTATCCAAACCTTAAGAATAGATTGTCTCAACCTTATGAGCTTCAATAATTTTACATTTTTAAATCCATAGTCATAGCCATATTCCCAAATAATTAATATGTAGTATAACCAAATACAATCCATTCATATTATTTCAGAATTAGATAAATAAATGTAATTCATAATTTAGAAATTTTAAACAATATTAAAAAAAATCTAAGGGGTAAACAATTTAATTACAAAAACCCATAAAAATAATTGAATTTATAAATATTAGGGGATAAAATGAGTTGAATATAAATAAAATACAATGAGTAAATTGATTACATCAATTCCATTTACTTAACCCTTGGACTTATAGACAAGTGATTTTAAAAAATATCATTAAAGAAAAATTCCAACACTATCCAATGTGAGTTATCATTTTTCACAATATCTATCTAAATCTAATAATGACACCTTAAATTTATAAATTTAATTTCCTTTATGCAGTCCATTCAATTCATTTTCACTTATTTCATCCTCCCATTCTCACTTATACCTACTTTTCTAGAATTATTTCACTCATCACTCAAGTATAAATTTAAAGAAACGTTTTACTCATTTAAATTTCATTAAAGGTTCACCATAGGTTTGAGGAATTTCTCTACTTCCACCAAATATTCAAGTATTTGTGCATATCATGATGACCTTTAAAGGTTGTTTTGTGGATAAGGGTTTATATATTTTAAATGTTAAAAACTCAGGAGTAGAATGAGGAGGGATAAACTCTAAAATGAAGTAAAATGCATGAAAATAGTTTATAATCATGGATGGTGTGATCTTAACTCACTTAACTTTGTAAAAATAAATCTCTAAACACCTTTTAATTTATATTGGGTAGTCAAAAAATTAACATACCAACACCAAAAACATTTTCTTCCTTTTTCCCTCTATTTCCAACAACATTGTTTCCCCTTTGTTGGATCAAATGATTTTTTTTATTTTAGAAGGAAAAATAGGCATAAATTTTGTATTTAAAAATTTATGTAACTCCCTTCCCTATTATAATGAAACTTTGGATATCCTCCAATATTTTCATCATGATTTTCTTCCCAGAACAACAAAAAAATAGATACAATAATTGGTTAAATATATTTTTCTAGATAGTGTAAAAATCATCTTCTCCCTCCCCCGCATATAAGTTCAACCATAATCATGAAATTAATTTTAAATCAAGTTAGAAAGGGATAAATGTATTACAATATACCTTCCTACTAATGTTATTCATGGTATCTAATGGTTATAAGGGTTAACTATCAAGGTAATATAGAGAATATAATTTCATTAAAAATGGGATTTTTGTTCAAAATAATTCCTCAATCATGTATAACATAAGGTCCTCAATGATCCTAGGGTTTGAATAGATTACTCAGCAAGTTATGGTTATTCAAATATGTATTGGTTATTTCAATAAATGAGGGAATTATAAAGAATATTTAAAAATAGATTTGAATCCTCTCAAGTAAGTGTTTTAAATGTAAGGAAATATGTTATGGTATAAGATTCAAAAATTAGTGGTCTCTTCATAAATTTACCTCAAATATAATTTCAAAACAATTATATTTTAGCATTAACCTACACTATGTTCATGGGTCAAATTTGTTTCCCAACATTAGAATGAATTAAAATTTCACAAGGGAATTAAAATTGATCTTAGTAGGTTTCAAAATTTACAAAAGATACAAAATAATCTCATGATATTTTTTTGAACAAAAAGAAAATTTTAGAATCCTAAACTATAATAAACTAAAAAGGTTCCTTCCCCTAGACTTAAATTATGTATTGTACTCAATGAATTTTTAATATAATTGGAAATTGAAATATATTTAAATGTAACAATTTAACCATTCAAGTGTCGAGGAAGGGTATAACTTTATGGTTCCCATTGGTAGATAGGTTGGAGGAGTGTGATCTTCTCCACTAGTGTTAGGGGAAGATTTATATAGAATTTATTTAGCCTATTCCCACTAATAGTAATTGTGTTCTTTCCTCCTTCTTTAACAACCTGCACAACATCAAATGTATATACATGAGTGACTACAAAAAAACTTCTCATCTAGAATAAATTTTACCTGACATAAGTTTTATTTTGGAATTATAGAGTAGCATTTGATCCCCTAGATTTTCTAAATCAATTTAACAAGGCTCACTCTAGTTATTTATTTATAAATTACTGAATTCACAAAAGTTTCTCTCCTATTTTCTTCAATCTCTTATAGATGTGGTTTTATTTATTTTATAGCTTTTTTTATAATCAAGATTCATCTCCCTCACTCCCCAGTATGATTTTTTCTCCATCTCTATTGATAGGTAATAAATATTCCCATAAATCTGCCTATATGGACTCATACTAATGGGTGTTTTATAGGTTTTATTTTATAATACCATAAGGTGTCTTCCAAACTTTGGCTCCAGTCATTCCTATTTAGTATATTTGTCTTATCTAAAATTCCTTTTATATCTATGTTTGAAACTTTATATTGGACATTTGTTTGTGTGTTGTAGGGTGTAACTGTTTTGTGGCTCAGTCTATTCTCCCTTTTCAAGGATTTCATGATACTATTGTATAAATGAGTACTTTTTATCATTTATAATGTCTCTTGGAACTCTATACTTATAAAAAATATTAGTTCTGAAAAAATAACAAAAAATATTAGTATCATCAGTTTTGTTGGACTTAACTTTCACTCATTTTGAGACATAATCAACTACTAGAAAGATATAATAGTTAACAAATGACATGGGAAAGAGTCCCATGAATTATATTCTATATATTTTAAATATTTCAAAACAAATTCACAGGACTCTGGGATATATCTTATCTTTTGGATATGTTACCTGTGAATTTACATTGCTCACACCTTTTATAAAATTCATGCGCATCTTTAAAAAAATTAGGATAATATATTTCTAATTTTAGAACTTTCCTACCAATCCTTTGAGGTATAAAGCGACATCCAAAAGCAAGAGTATGAAAATTAAATCATAGATTATATCTTACTTTATGGTAAACATATTATTATAATTTAATCATTATAAATTTTCAAAATATATAGATCCTTATAGAGATATAATTTTTATTCATATTTGAGTCTAGAATATTTTTACAGGTTCAGATGAGATGGGACTTGAGAAGTTACCAAAAAAATGTCTATATCAACATATTGGGGCACTTCTACTTCAACCAAACATAACTAATCTTCTATTAGTAGGTTAATAAATGGTTATTTGGCTGGAATCTACACTTTATCCATGTTGGGTAACCTACTCAGGTGGCTAACTACTTGGTTTTTAGCTCCCTTATTATCTCTGATTTCTAGGTTGAATTCTTGGAGTAACACTATCCATATAACTATCCTTGGTTTAACTTTTTTTTTTCTTAATAAAATATCTTATAGTAATATGATTGTAAAAAATAATAACTTTAGATCCTAATAAATATGATATGAATTTATCTAAAGAAAAAATGACTGCTAAGAACTCATTTTAAGTGGTTGTGTAGTGGGTATAAGAAAAATCTAATATCCATGATGAATATGTAATTAATTGATATTTTTCTTTAATTATTTATGAAAACACTACTCCCATAACGTGGTTGAAGCCATCAAAAATCAACTCAAAAGGGTGTTCAAAGTTTAGGGGCTACATTAATGGTGGTGTGATCATCTTTGCCTTTAATTGATCAAAACCTTCCCTATATTCAATATCAATGGTAAAATTAGAATTTTTCAATAAAAAATCAAAAAAGGGAAGGAAAATATTACTTAATTACTTAATTAATCTTCTATAAAAACCAGTATCTCATAGAAATAATCTAACATGTTTTACACATGTTTAATAAAATAAGGAATTTAACACTTAAATTTTTGGACTTGTCTACCTCAACCCCTTTTGTGAAATCACCTTCCCAAGAAATATTAATCTTTAAAATATAAAATTAAACTTTTCCAAATCCAAAAATAATATTTTTTCAATATAGTTTTTTATAACATTACCCAAATTTTTTAATAAATAGTCAAAGGAATTACCGAACACAATGAAGTAATCTAAGAATACCTCCAACCAGTATTTAATAATGTTTGAAAATATACTTACCATGAATCTTATAATGGAATTATACAAACCAAGTGACATCCTCCTATATGAGAATGTGTCTTAGATATAGGTAAAGGTCATCTTATACTAATCCACAGGGACAATAGGTACCTGAGAGTAGCTTGAAAATCTATCTAAGAAACAATAATGAGTTTGGCATGTCAACCTTTCTAATATTTTTTCAATAAAAGGAATAGAGAAATTATATTTTCTAGATACCTGATTCATATTACTATAATTTATACATACTCTCCATCTATTTTGAATTTTAATAGGTGTTAAATCATTATGTTCATTCCTTACTATGGCCAGTCCAACATTTTTAATAACTATGTGAATGTGACTGATCCATTTTGATTATAAAATGAGATGCATGATACCTTAATCTAAAATATTCTCTATATCCTTCTTCATAACATCTATCATGGTAGGGTTGATCCCTTTTTGGGTCTTCCTAGTAGGTTTGGATTTCTATTTAAGAAGAATTTGGTGCATGATTTTTTTGGATCTATTCCTGGTATATCACATAGTATCTTTCCTATTTATTTCAAATTTTATTTTAAAAGTTAATTAGGTCCTTTTTCTTAATCTAAGAAAGATTATTATCAATTATCACTAATAATTTTTCTCCTTCCATTTAGTAAACATACTTAAGATTAGTATGTAAAGGTTTCAATTCTATATTTGGGGGGTTATTCTAGGGAAAAAATAAGACATGGGTTCCTCACTCCTAAAGATTAAATTTCCCATACACAATATATAAAATAATATTCTTCATCATGAAAAAAATATTAAAATCCATCAAAGAATTCAGAAGTCACCCCTTATTACAAACTAAAAATAGATTACCCAAAATTATGAACATTATATTTTTTCCATAGAGTTTTCAATCATAACTTGTTTCCCTGGATATGAAATTTCATGTAATATACCTTGATAACTACTAGTTTTGACCTCCTCAATGTGTGATAGTGTAAAGATATATTTTTACTCCTTGGGGTACCTCATAGAATCAAATTTGTTGAAGTGGACCATGTTGTATCCAAAATACATGGTGGGAGTTCTTCCATGCACCTTGATGATGATTTTTTTGTCTTCAAGAAGGGTAGACCCAAGATAATGGATGACTGGTATGGGGTTATATATTTCTCTATATTGAGAACATAAAAGTTAAATTGGGATATCATGATTTAAAATAAACTTGAACATCCTTTAGGACTCCTATTAAAAAAGCAGTATATCTATTTTTAAGTTGAACAACCACTCTTATAGTATTTAGTTCTCCCATATACAAATAAGTGAAAACTGAGTGAGGAATTACATTAACAAAAGAACCTAAATCACATAAATAAAATGAAAAATTAATAAAACCAATTATAAAAGGCATCATTCCCCAACCCCGATTTTCTTTTATTTAATTTATTTTTATTTTTTTATTGATGTTTGATCTTTTTATTTGATGTTTGGCTTGAGTTTCTAAAAAATTATTTTGAGTTTTATAGGGTTTTGGTTGTTTTTGTCCCTTTTCACAGTTACTGTGAATGGTTTTTAGAGAAACCATGTATTTAGTGAAGGTAGAGAGTTTTTTAGTTCATTTTTTCTTGCATGGACTATGCATGTTTTGGTACAAACCATAAAAGGGAAAGGAGTAACCATGTGTCTTTATGGAAGTGTTTGGAATGAGGCACATGATATGCACATGGTTAGAGGGAACTATGTGACAAGTATTTGAGGCAGTCCACATTTTTTGATAGAATTGATTTTAATGGTTGGATCAAGATTTACCAAACTGTGCGGCCAACCCGTGTGGGTGTGCATTTATTTTTGTAGGGTGTGAATAGTTGGTACAGAGTTTGGAAAACCATGTGGCCAAACTATGTGACTTAACCAGATTATTGAAAACTTTAAATTCCAAGTTTTCCCTCTTTTTTTTTAACCCCAAATCAGCCCTCCTCCCCTATTTCTCATTTTTGGCGCATGGATAGGACTCCCAAATCCTTTTCCCTTAGTTCTTATTCCTAAATTGATTCTCCTTCATGGTTTATAAGTGATTTATTTTTGATTTCTGGGTGTTTTCTTCCTCTCATATTCTCCTTCCCTCAGTCTCTTGGTTTTCCTTGGCTTGAATAATTCTTATAAAAATACTAGGGGTGGAGAGGTGATGTTGAATTGTGTTTCTTTTGATGCTAGGGTATATTGTTTGTCTCTCTAGCTTGGTTCTCACATCTTATGAAGTTTCATTGCTTTTACACATCGTTGAGGTAGGTATTTCCATACATTTTTTCCCAGAACATTCTATTAGATTATTTATCTTTCCTAATTAATTTCTAAATTATTTCATGTTTTTGATGTGTTTCTATGATTTTTTTTGGCATTTCTATGTTGGAAATTTGATGAAAATGGGTTTTCAAAGGATTTTATAACTTATGAATATATGTATATGTATAAAATGTGTTTGATAAAATGGAAAATATATTTCTAAAATGAATTTGAGTGCCTTGAGATTGAGATTGATATTGGTTAATTTTTGATAATCGAATGACATGTGAAAAGAGATTTTTGTGTGAATTTTGGTGCCTCTTTATGGTTCGATACCTACATGTGAATCCTTATGTTTTGGTGTGATGATTAATTTGATAATTTTATTGGACCCATGGAAATCCTTATGGTTATCCATTTATATTCTAGTTAATATGGGTATATTCATATTTCCACGGGGCGAATATATAGATATGTACATACATACAAATGGAAACTCCAAAAAAATGTCTAAGTGGTGAACTCAGTTTTCAAAATCATTTTTCTCATATTACCTATATTTCTATTATTTCCCCTAAATGTTTTTATAAAAAATAATTGTGTTTTATAAATGTATACCTGGTTTCCAAATAAATCTAAATGTGGTTTTTTGAAGGTGTTTTCTAAAACTTGTCCCATTTGGAACCTTAAAGTGTAGTGTGGTAATCACATGACTTGAAAGGACCATTTGGAACCTTCCAAGATTAAATATTGTTTCCACTATGTTTTTGGAAATGGTTTTGGAAATAGTTTTGGAAATAAAGGTGTTTTCATTGGGAAGGGTTATTGGTTCTAAAATTTTTAAGGCCCAATTGGTACTTTGTGATGTATTGGAAATTTGTTTTGAACAAATATTTTGTGTAGGTTTAGTTGGAAATTTTGAAAGGTTCCATGTATGATGGGTACCCCTATGACATTACTTCCGATGATAGGGACTTTCCATAGTTGGTTTCGGGAGGTGGGCAAGGCATGCACAATGTAATTTGTGGGATTATGTTTAATTTCAAGCATGTGATAACCCCCTCATTTTCCTTTATACTATTATCATGGGTTTCCTAGGAATCATCTAGAGGGTTGAGTAAAGATTCATTTCTAGTTCTGATTATAAGGATTAAAACCCCCTAGATAGAGGATAGTCCAGGTGGTATTTTCCACTAGGGAGGCTAGTTTAGAGTATCCAGTTTGGTTATTGACTATAGAGGTGCACCATATGCCAAAAGGTGGGTCCAAACTGAGTGCGTCTAGGGATTTCTTATAGGGATTTTTAGGAAATTATCATGATTAAATATTTGTATGTTCTTTCTTATTTTTACATCACTTTGGTTCCTTGTCCTTTTAGTATTTATCTTCTCATACATGTATTGTTTTCTTTATTTCTGGATATGATTTATTTATGCTAATATTTATACTTAATTCATATTTTCTTTACTCTTATGATTATCCATGTAGTATTCTGATTTGGTTTTCAAATTAGTTTTTTAAAAGGAACGATGTGTTTGATATTATAAATGTTAAAAACCCTATTTTATCTAAATGTATTTCAAACTACCATTTATAGACTAATTCAGGAAAGGACATGTATGGATTCTATAGTTCTTACCTACTAAGCTATTTTTTGCTCACAACCTACTTGTGCCACTCAACATCAGTAGACTTGAGCTGTTTTATAAGTCTAGTTTCATTCAATTTTTCCTGTGATGTGGGTTGGTTTATGAATGGTGGTGACCAAGAGGCCACATGGAGATCATGTAGGGTTATTGTTGGTTCAATTTTGTTATAGTTTTATATTTTGTTCTACTACTTTTGTATTTGAATCTGTTTATGTATTTTATTTTTATTCAGATATTTACCTCCAATTTAATCTACGTACTCTATCTTATTTTATGTATCCGTTATTTATGGGATAAATCATTTCTAAATGTGTTATATTTGATGCTAAAAAATAGTTTCCATTCAAGAGGATCAGGAATGAATCTCAGGACTTGTCGTGGGCTATCTTGGGTAACCGATTTGGGGTCAACCTGGGTTGTTACATGAAAATATGGTATCATAGCAACCCTTTTTTATTTTGTGGTGTCATGTAGTATGGATATAGGACTGTCAGGACTCTGGAGGTAGGGTTTTCTAGAACCGACTCAACCCGACCAACCCAACCCAACCTAGTGGGGTCGGGTTGGGTTAAGAAAATCTATATTCATGGGTCGGGTTCTTTCAGGTTGACTAATTGTCAGGTTGGGTTGGGTCAAAGGTTATAATAAAAATGATTGAACATGACCAAATGAACCTGATGACTATCCTACCCATGATCCCCTGCATGATGAAGTTTACTACGACCACTGTCTCACTACAAACATCTTTGCCACCGCTTTCTGAGGTGACACCCCCACCACTGACTGCCTCCAACTATTCTAACACTATGGAGTAGTAATAAAACACTCGGGTGAACTGTTCTCAAAACTCTTGCTGGTTGTGGTCCACCCACCTCCTACTACAACATCTACAATCCTCAGGCTCAGATCCCAGACCCACCCTAGCACCTCCCTAATCAGGGGGAGGGGATGTCTGTGGAGCTTAGTAGCTAATGGAAGAGCTTCATGATAAAGTTCACAACCATCGTGCCCTCCTCTATGGATGACACCTACAACATCCATTGCATGATTTCCTAAAACTAGGTAGCAGTAGTGACAAACTTTGTTAACCACCCTGAAAATTGCAAGCTTGGTGAATACAATAGAGCTCACTGAACTGGTATTGAGTGATGTTTTCTGAATCTATCATGGGCTATTTAGATACACTGGTGAAGAAAACTGATTGAAACCACCCTCACCAGTCACCATGTGCCCAATGAAGCTCATTACCGCTAGTGAACCCAAACCCAAACCCCTAAATCTCCTATTGAAGTGTGCTCGATCCAAGTACGAACATACCCAAAACCACCCCTCTCTATTTCATTCACTGAACTCCACTGAATACAATTCGAGGTTTCCCCTCTTATCTTAACCCTAAGACACATCCTTTGTGGTTATCTGAAGATTGAGTACATCCACCTCATAGAAGAATTCGTTCCCTAATTAGAGATTCACCGAGCCGAAGCTGAGAGCTGATAACCATCATCAGGGAGAATGAGGATGTGTCATCAATCTCACCTATACATTTTGAAGAACATTGATAGAGTGGGCCATCTGGCCAAGATAGAGGGTCAATTTATCACTGGGTGGGTGTGTTCATGGAATGGTGAGGAAGATGAAGTGGGAGTAAGAGGTGTTGTATGACACATGATGTTTTTATCAGGAGGAGCAACAATTTTTTTTCATAACATGTTTGACCTAACCTAACCCAACCTGATTTGATACGGTTAGTTCAGGTTGGGTATGAACTAAAAACTATCCCTCACCCAACCTGACCCGACCCAACCAATTTTCATTGGGTTGGGTCAAAAACAATTACTAACTTGACCCAACCTGACCCATAGACACCCCTATCTGGAGGTAGGTACAGGAAGAGTGTTGCAAAATCTTACTCATCCTGTGCCTCTAGTTACCAAGGGTAGTCCAGTACTTGAGTCTTTTATTTTGGTTTTGGGTTTATGTTGTTGGTGATTTTTGGGTTTGGGATTTGGGGAATGGAAATGAAAGTGAACTAGTGCTACAAAGCAAGCTTTCATGGAGTAACAACCCATGTGGAGCCCAATTGAATGGTTCAAGATACTTTCAATGGTAGGTGATTGCTTGGGGGTGTGGTTTTCTAAACCATGTGACTAGGTTATGCATGGACACTAGTTCCTTATTTCATGATTTTTGGCATGAGTTATGTTTTTGGTTGATTTCGATTGGTGTGGGTGGATTTTGAAATGAAAAGAGGTTTTTAGAAAAGGGGTTTTAAAAGGAAAATGATTTTGGGATTTGGCCTTATTTTAAAAGTGGTCTTTTATGTTTAAATTGTATTTGGAAGTGGGGTATGGTATTTGAAAAGTGGCCTTGAAGTAAAGTGATTTTTGGAATTTGGAATGGAAATAGTGATTTTTGAAAGAGAAATTTGTTTTTTTGTGATGATTTGATTTATGAGCTTTGTGTTTTGGTGTGTAATTTTCTTTTTTGGTTGAATTTTGGTTAAATGATGATTTGATTTTGTGGATTTTTGTTTTATAGATCATTCCGCCCAAAAAAGGTCCCAAAGGTTTCTAGTGAGTCTCTTCCAGTTATTGGCCCTGTCTAGACTCCTAGTGGAGTGGAAAAATCAAGTTATTCTCATTTGTTTCTAGTTTTTCATGGTGGTCGAGGTCTATTAGAGGATGTGTAATGGATTGAGAAGGTAAGAAGTGTTTTCAGGTCTTTGGGAACTCTTTAATCTATAAGGGTGTGAGCTATTCTGGGTTTGTTTGAGGGTTTGGGTTTGGAATGGTGGAAGGTGATCATCCCATCATCGTTGAAAGTTGGGATGTTTTGAGAAGTGTTTAAGACCACTTTTATGTAATGGTTTTTTTTCAAAGGAGTTGAAGGTAAGTAAAGTGGTAGAGATATTAGTGGTTTATCAAGGTTAATGGATAGTGAAGGCTTATGTTGATCACTTCAAAGATTTTGTTTATTTTTCTCTAAATATAACATCAAATGAAACACTTAAATAAAATCTCTTCTTATGGGGTCTTCATCCAGATATTAAGGATTGAGTTCTCTCATTTGGTAAAGTTCTGTTTGGGAAGCTAGTGGATGAGGAATTTATAGCTGAGTTGGTTCCTGAATCATAGTCTATGGAAGGTGAAAATAAAGTTTCTCTTGGTATACATGAAGGTTCCCTATATGGTGAATAGTGTGTATGAGAGGAACCCATTCTTGAGAATTATACATTGTTAGTTCCAACTCCCCATTCATCAAACCATCCTCTTGTGTGCTTCCACTATGTTTGTTTTGGGTATTTGAAGACGTATTACCATAGCCCTATGAAGTTTTTCCAATAATTTGGCCATTTGGGTCACTTGGAGAAGTTCTACAAGTGGTGTTTCTAGAAGGGGAAGTATCAGTCATAGGATACCATCTCTCAACTATGGGGGAGTAGATGCCTCAAAGCACTAGGGCTCCAACCATAGGCCCTAAAGTGAAGCCTTTGATACAATTAGGTTTTTTTTGGTGTGGGGGGTTTTCAGCCCAATTTTTTCCTCTGATGTTGGAGTGGGGATGGTTTAAGTTATCCTTATTTTATTTTTATTTGTTTATGAAAACCCTTCTTATTTTAAGGATCTTGGTAGTCTTTTAATCTTAGAAACATTAATAGTAATTCTTTATGGATATGAATCTTTGAATGGTTATCCTTCTTGTGGGATGGTTTTAGTTTTGGGTGGTGCTCATTTGGAGATTCTCATGTCTTTTGGAAATGATAAATTTTGGTTTGGTTTGATGTTTGGTTTGAGATTCTTTAGTTAGGTTTCTACTCATTCTAGGAGTTCTAGTGTTGGTCCATGCTGGTTGGATTTTAAATGTTGGAGAGACCCACCATGGATCTTCTTGTGGTTTCCTCTAGAGTCAAATGGGTGAGACTTGTGGAGTTGAAAGGTCACACCAAGGATCATGATTTCATTTGAACTCATTTATTTTCAAGTTAAAGTTTTGTTCTTAATTTGTCTTGGTGAATTTCTATGGGAATAAAGTATTTTTTGTGGAGAGAATGATCACACCCTAAACCCAGTTTTATTTTATATAATTTATTTTCATTTGTTTCTTAATTTTTGATCTTGTTGGTTGAGGTTTAAGTTGAGTTTTTGGTAATTTTTTTTGAGTTTTGGAGGTTTAAGGTGGTTTTTGGCCCTGTGTATGGTTAATGTGCACAATTTAGAGAGAAACCATGTGAATGGTGAATGAATAGGGTGTTTTTAGTTCATTTTGTTATTCCAAAGTTTGTCTTTCATGAACTATACATAGTTTGGTCCAAACCGAGCGAGTAAAAGGAGTAACCATGCGGCTTGATGGTGGTGTTTGGGATGAGGCACATTGGTTATGCATGGTTAAAGTGAACCATATGGAAAGCGTGTAAGGTAGTTTTCATTTTTTGACAGAACCAATTTGCATAATTGACACACAGTTTACCAAACTATATGGCTAGCCTGTGTGGGTATCCATTCCTTCTTGTAGGGTGTGCGCACGAATGGCGTATGGTTTGAAATATCATGCAGCTAAACCATGTGGCTTACCAAGATTCTTGAAAACTTTAAATTCTAAGTTTTCCCCTCTTATGTTTTAACCCAAAATTAACCCTCCTCCACTCTTGATTATTTTTAGTGTATGAAGAGGGCTTTAAAACCCTTCTCCCTTGGTTCTTCTTCCTCCATTAATGATCCTTCAAGGTTTCTAGGCGAGTTCTTTTTGATTTTTGGGTGTTTTACTCCTCTCCTCTTTTCAATATCTTGATTTCTTGGTTTTCTTTGTCTTGGATCCTTCTTGGTCGAACCCTAGGGGCATATAGGTGATGTTGGATTATGTTTCTTTTGATGTTAAGGTATGCATTTAGTCTCTTAGGCTTGGTTCTTCTTTCTCCAAAAGTTTAGTTTCTTTCACACATCATTGAGGTAGGTGTTTCCATCTATTTCCTTTCCAGATAATTCCATTAGATTCTTGAGATTTTATAATTAACTTCAAAATAATTTTCTCTTGTTTTTGATTTGTTCTTTTTAATTTTTATGGTGTCTATGTTGGAAAATTTGATGAAAATGGATTTTCAAAGGATTTTCTTACTTATGACTATATGTATATGCATACAAGGTGTTTGATAAAATTCCAAATGGACTTATAAAATTAATTTGAGTGCCTTGGGATCGAGTTTGACATTTTTTGGGTTTTGGTAATTAGGTGACATTTGAAAAGAGCTTTGTGTGTGGATTTTGGTACCTCTTTATGGTTTGATGCTTGTGTATGAATCCTTGTGTTTTGGTGTGATGATTCTTGTGCTACTTTTATTTGACCCATGGACATCCTTATGGTTATCCATTTATATTCTGGTGAATATGGGAATATCCATATGTGCATGGGGTGTATATATAGATATTCCCATGCATAAAAATGTAAAACCTATAAAAATGTCTCAGTGGTGACCTCAGTTTTCAAAATAATATTTTCCCATATTCCCTCTTTCTCTTATTTTTCCCAAATGGTTTTATAAAAATTACTAGTGTTTTATAAATAGATACTTGGTTTCCAAATAACTCCAAATGTTTTTTTTAATGGTGTTTTCTAAAACTTGTTTTGTTTGGAACCTTAAAGTGTAGTCTAGTAATCACATGGATTCAAAGGTCTGTTTGAAACCTTTTAAGCTTAAATAATGTTTCCACCTTGGTTTTTGAAATGGTTTTATAAATAAAGGTGTTTTTATTGGGAATGGTTCTTGGTTTTGAAATTATTAAGGCCCGATTGGTACTTTGTGATGTTTTGGAAATTGGTTTTAAACCTATATTGTGTGTAGGACTGGTTGGAACTTTTGAAAGGTTCCATGTATGATGGGGACCCCTATGGTCATTCTTTTGATGAGAGGGCCTTCACATAGTTGGTTTCAGGAGGTGGTCAAGGCATGTAATATGGCATCTATAGGTTTATGTTTAATTCTAATCATGCAATGACCTTTTCATTTCCTTTTATACTATTATCATGGGATTCTTGGATGTCATCTAGAGAGTCGAGTGAAAATTTATTTCTAGTTTTGATTAAATGAATTAGAACACCCTAGATAGATGATATTCTAGAGGTATTTCCATTAGTGAGGCTAGTTTAGAGCATTGAGGTTGGTTATTAACTATGGTGGTGCACCATATGCTGGTAGGTGGTTTCTAACTGAGTACATCCATGGATTTATTCTAGGGATATTTAAAAAATACCCATGATTACATATATGTATGCTACTAATTATTTTTGTATCACTTTGGTTCCATATCCTTTTAGTATTTATCTGATCATACCTATGTTGTTTCCTTTATTTATGGATGTGATTGATTTACCTAGCTATTTTTACTTATTTCATCTTTTCTTTACTCTCATGCTTATTCATGTAGTGCTATGATTTGGTTTTCAAATTAGGTTTTAAAAAGGAAAGGTGTATTTGATTTTCTAAATTTTAAAAAACCTATTTTCTATAAATATATTTCAAACTATAATTTATGGACTATTTTAGGAAAGGGAATGTATGGATTATATGGTGCTTACCTACTGAGCTATTTTATGCTCATACCCTACTTGTGACACTAAATGTCAGTAGTACCGAGCTATTTTTTACGTTCAGTTTCACTCAGGTATGCCTCTGATGTGGGATGGTATTATGAATGGTGGTGACTAAGAGGTCACATGGATATCATGTTTAGTTTTTTTTGGTTCATTTTTGTTTTATTTTTCTATTTGGTTATGATTCTACTGTATTTTGATCTATTTATGTATTTTATTTTTATTAAGAGATTTAACTCTTTTTTATGACGTATACTATGTCTAGTTTTATTTATCTATTTTATGGGTTAAATAATTCTTAATTTTTTTATCTTTGATTATTAACACTAGTTTTCATCCCGGGAGGACACAGAATGCCTCTTGGGCCTTGTCATGGGCCGGATCGGGTGACTGGTTCGAGTTTGACCTGGGTTGGTTCATGACAAAATGGTATTAGAGTATCCATTTGTTATTTTGGGGCATTAGGTAGTATGAATATTGGAATATCAGAAAAAGGTAGGTAGGTATGGGAAGAGCATCATAAACTCTTACTCATCCTAAGGCTTAAGTTACTAAGGGTAGTCTAGGACTTGAGTCTTTTTTTATGGTTTTGGGTTTATGTATTTGGTGATTACTGAGTTTGGGATTTAGGGAATGACAATGGAAGTGAACTGGTGCTACACTATGAGCTTACTTAGAGTAGCGACCCATGTGGATCCCAAATGCATGGTTCAAGACACTTCTAGGGGTTGGTGCTTTCTCAAGGAATGGTATGCTAAACTATGTGGCTGGGTTATGCATGGACACTAGTTCTTTATTTCAGTAGTTTTTGTGTGAGTTATGTTTTGGGTTGATTTTGGTTAGGGTGGGTGAATTTTTAAATGAATAACGGTTTTTGGAAAAGGGTTTTTAATAGGAAAATAATTTTGGGATATGGTATTATTTTGAATATTATCTTGGATGTTTAAATTGGATTTTTAAATAGGTTATGATATTTTAAAAGTGGAATTGGAGTAAAGTTAATTTAGAATTTGGAATGGAAATGATGATTTTTGAAAGAGGATTTTGGTTTTTTATGATGTTTGGATTTATGAGATTGGTGTTTTTATGTGAAATGTCGTTTTTGGTTGATTTTTTGGATATTGATTTAGTTTTGTGTATTTTTGTTATATAGATTATATCACCTATAAAGGTCCAAAAGGTTTCTAGTGAGTCTCTTTAAGTTAATCGCCCCACCTATACTCTTATTGGAGTGGAAGAATTGAGTTCTTCTTAGTTATTTCTGGTTTTCCATGGGTTTTTGGTCTGTTAGAGGCTTTGTAATGGATTGAGAAGGTATGAAGTGTTTTTGGTCTTTGGGAACTCCCAAATTCATGAGGGTGTGACCTATTATAGGTTCCTTTGAGGGTCTAAGTTTTGACTAGTAGGTGATCGTCCCATTATTGTTGATATTTGGTATGTATTGGGAAGATTTTAAGACCACTTTCATCCAATGGTTTATAACAAAGGAGGTGAAGGTGTGGAAAGTGGTAGAGCCCTTGGGGGTTCAGTAAGGTCAACATACAGTGAAGACTTATGTTGATCAATTCAAAGATCTGATTTATTTTTCTCTAGAGATATCATCAAAGGAACCATTGAAATATCCTTTATTCATTTTAGGTCTTTGTCTAGAGATTAATGAGTGATTTCTCTCATTTATGAAAGTTATGCTCTAGAAGCTAGTGTATGGGGAATTTTTAGATGATTTGGTTCCCAAATCATAGTCGGTGGTAGGTGAAAATCTAGTTTCTCTTAGCATACATGAATGTTCCCAATATGGTGAAGAGTGTACACTAGAGGAACCCATTCCTGATAATTCTCCTTTTTCGGTTCCTGCTCCTCATTCATTGGACCACCCACTTGTGTTATTCCAGTGTGGTTGGTTTGGGAATTTGTAACTATCTTTTTGTAACCCTCCAAAGGTTTTTTGACAATATGGGAATTTGGGTCATTAGAGAAGTTCTGAAAGTGACATTTCTAGAAGGGGAAGTCTTGGTTAGAGGCTACCAGCTCCTAACTATTGGGAAGTAGATGCTTCATGGAACTAGGGATCCAAACATATTTCCTAGAGTGAATCTTTTCAAGCAGTTGATAATTTCTTGGTGTGGGGGGGGGGGGGGGTGTTGACCCAAATATTGCCTCTAATGTTTGAGTAGTGATGATTTAAGTTCTCATTATTATAGTTTTATTTTTTTTTCAGAATCATTTTTTAAGGATCTTGGTAGTCTTGTAATCCTAGAAATTTCTATAGTTATGCTTTATAGATGTTAATTTTTGAATGGTTTTCCTTTTTATGGGTTGTTTTTAGTTTTGGGTTCTTCTCATTTGGAGATGTTTGTGTCTTGTGGAAATGATAAATTGTGGTTTGGTTTGATGTTTGGTTTGAGATTCTTTCATTAGGTTTCTCCTCATGCTAGGAGTTCCAGTGTTGGTTTGTGTTGGTTGGTTTTTAAATGGTGGGGAGACCCACTATAGATCTTTTTATGGTTTTCTCTAGAGTTGGTTATGTGAAAATTGTGGAGTTAAAAGGTCACACTAAGAATCATGGTTTTTTTGACCTCATTTAGTTTCAAGTTCAAGTTTTGTTCTTCATTTGGCTTGGTGACTTTCTGGGGGAAGAAAGTTTTTGTGGTGGGGAGAATTATCACACCATAAACTTGTTTTTCTTTTCTTTTATTTATTTCTATTTGTTTTTTGATGTTTTATATTTTTGTTTGAGGTTTTTTTTTGAGTTTCTGGTGAATGTTTTCTATTTTTGTAGGTTTTAAGTGTTTTTTGGCCCTATCCAAGGTTAGTGTGCACAGTTTGGAGAAAAACCATGTGTTTGGTGAAGGAATATGGTGTTTTTCATTCATTTTTTTCTTGTAAAGTTTTTTTTCATGACCTGAACATAATTTGGTCCAAACCATGTGAGGTAATAAAGTAACCATGTGGTTTGATGGTGGTGTCTGGAATGAGGCACATGACTTGCACATAGTTAGAGGGAACCATGCGTCAATTGTGTAAGGCAATCTTCATTTTTTTAATATAACCAATTTGCATGGATAAAACATGGTTTAACCAACCTTGAAACCAACCCATGTGGGTGTCCCTTCCTTTTAGTAGGGTGCTCATGATTGGTACATGGTTTTGAAAACCGCACGACCAAACCATGTGAATTACCTAGATTCTTGAAAACTTGAAATCCCACTTTTTCCCCTTTTATGTTTTAACACCAAATCAACCCTCATACCCTCTTACTTGTTTTTGGCACATGAAGATAGCTCCAAAACCCTTTTACCTTGGTTCTTATTCATCCATTGATGCTCCTTAAAGGTTTCTAAGTGAGTTATTTTTTATTTTTGGGTGTTTTCCTCCTATCCTCTTCTCTATTTATTGGTTTATGGGTTTTCCTTGGCTTGGATCCTTCTTAGATAAACTGTATGGGTGGATAGGTGATGCTGGCTTGTGTTTATTTTGATGTTAGGGTGTGTGGTTTGTATCTAGGGATTATTTATTCATTCTCCTAAAGTTTCATAACTTTTATACATCATTAAGTTTGGTGTTTCCATCCATTTCCTTTTTGGAACATGCCATTAGATACTTGATCTTTCCAAATCAAATTCTAAATGTGTTTATCATGTTTGTTATGTGTTCGTATGAATTTTTATGGTGTTTATATGTTGGAAATTTGATGAAAATGGATTTTTAAAGGATTTTATTACTTATGCCTATATGTATATGTCTACAAGGTGTTAAATAACATTCCAAATGGATTTATAAAATGAATTTGAGTGCATTGGGATAGAGTTTGGGCTTGGTTGAGTTTTGGTAATTGGGTGACATGTGAAAGAGCTTTTTGTGTGGATTTTGGATCCTCTTTATGGTTTGATGCTTGCATGTGAATCCCTGTGTTTTTTGTGACGTTTCTTATGCTACTTTTATTTGACCCTATGGAATATCGCCTTTTTTATTACATAAATTTTCATTACATTTTACAAACATAAGATCTTTTAAATTTTTTTAGAAAAATGTTACATAATACATGAAAACATAAAAAATTATTCTAATCCACTTGAAAGTATTAATCATAGATTCATCCTAAGTACATTAACTACATGGCATAACCTGGGGACATGAATCAAAGGAAAGAGTGAGCATAAGGCCCAGTAAGGGAAATCAAGGGAAATAATTTACAAATTATCTTGATGAATATCAATAAGAACACGAGGAATATCATTATGGAATGATAAAGGTAACACGAGGAATATCATAACAAAAATGACATTAATCATAACATGAAAATGTGGATAAAACATTTAAATGAGACATTCATAAGAATATCACCAATGTTTGTCACCAAGGTGTCATAAAAACTAACAAGATTATTCACCAAGGTATCATAAAACATTAAATTTCTAGAGATTAAATTATTTACCCAATTAATTGGAGTTCTATCAGGGTTCACACTTAATATATCTTAATTTCATGTGATCCACATAGATCATCATCAAACATTTCATAAATAACCCATAGAGAATAAAAGGAATTAGTTTTATATTAACATACCAGGATTAAATAAATCATTTTAAAATCTAGGTTAATAAACTTGGAAAATAAATAGTCTTAGGTATTCAAAAAAAGAAAATAAAAGAGAATTTATTGATGAGAAGAGGGAAATTTTGAAAAGTAAATTCAGTAACATAACATGTATAAAATGTGGTTTTGAAAAAAAGGGTAAAATGAGAGGGTAAAAGGGTCTCACATTGATAAAAAATAATTTATAAGTAAGGGTATGATAAAAAGGGTAATTAAAGGGAGTAACCATAACATTTAGAATACATAAATGAACAGAGGTCCTTGAATCAAAAATAAAATAAAGATAATTACCTTACCTTCAAGAGTTATTCTTAAAAATTGAGAATTGGGACATTGGGGGCTTGAGGAAAACTTGTTATGAATCTTTGGGAGGTCAAACTACTCTATTTTCATATAGGATGTATTGGGAGTGAAATTAAATGTATAAATGGGTGGTATTTATAGAAAAAGTGGAGAATTTGTTTATTAATTTCCAAATATAGGCCTTGGAAACCTAGGTTGTAGAAAATTAAAAACCATGGGATTACCCATGGTATTTTCCCATGGTTTTGGACACTTGGGTCATATTTTATGTTATTTTAAGAGTCTATAATCATTTTATATTTCTTATTTTTTCATGGAAAATTAAAGTTTTGACAAAAAATAATGTTTTTAATGTTAAAGTTTCCATTTTAGAATTTGGAAAGTAAATTATAGATTTTTAAATTGATTAAAATCTATTAAAATACTTGATATTAATAAAATTAAATATTTTAGGTCATGGATTTTGGTTAATTAGTTATTAAATCATTATGATATAATTATTAAGTCATTAAACATACCAAAAAACTCAAATTGTATTTTTACTATTCATGAAAAAATAAAGTATTTTAAAAAATTACCATAAATTCAACCTAACCTAATTTTGGTGTGATAATTTTAAAAATGATATTTATTTTATCATAATAATTCTATAAATATGACAATTATAACTTTTAAATATAAAAATTATTATTTATTAAAAATAATTGCGGGTTGAAAATGCATAGTGAAATTTGTGGCACTTGAAAAATAAAATAAAATTATTTTATCATTTATATTTAAATAGGAGTGTTTTTATCATTCTATATCATTAAAATAATAATTATTCATAATATATTAGTTTATTATAAATATTTATATCTTTTCCGTAAAGTATAATTTCTATCCGAAAAATCAATTTATCAAATTCCATCTCAATTTTATTAAGAAAAAATATTCTTAAAATAAAATTGATGGAATGAAAATTTTATTTATACAATGGAATTAAAATTAAAGTAACTAGGTACCTGAAACATAACCCATTATAACACACACACATATGAACTAAGGTTAAGATGGGTGATAGTGATAGATTCATGAGGCAGCTTAACTAACACCACCCGAGTGGTAATTTTCACTAACTTGAACTTCTCACATAGGCAATTTTGTTCTAACTTCACTTGTTGAAGCTCATATTGGGATTGGTCAAGAGAAAACCCCATTGATGCTACCTCCCTCCCAAGTTCTAAAAAATGGGATTCATATGGAACAAATCTACTGGTTGAGGCCATTTTTTCTCATTTCTGCATTAATTATACCTTTTTATTTCTACTTATAAACACTAATTATAACGTTAAAATTATTATCAAGAATACAGTTTCTAACAGTCATATTTAACAATGGTAAAAAATGGTTGAATCTAGATGGTAAAATTTCCATTTACACTCACTTTTTTGTTAAATAGATATGGTTTTGTTGTGTATGGTACAATATAACACACATTTTCTGAGGAAAAAAATATCATTTAAAATGTTTGGGTCATTACATTATTCCCAATTTAAGAAATTTCATCCTTGAAATTTCAAATCATTTTCTCAATTGAGAAAATGTATGGCTACTTCTATCTCATTTCCTTATATAGTTCCCATGTTTCTTCTTTAGATATATAGTTCCTCCACAATACTTTGATGAGGTGGGTAGTCTTGTTGCGGAGAACCTTGTCTCTGTGATCCAAGATCTCCACTGGTTGCTCCTTATAATAGAGGTTATGTTCCATTTGTACCACCTTAGGATTTAGTACATGTGATGGATCAGGTATGTACTTCCTCAAGAGCGATATATGGAATACATTATGAACTTGAGCTAGGTTTGGTGGAAGTACAATATGATAGGCCACTACTTCTATGGGATCAAGGACTTCATAGGGGCTATTGTACACAGGGATAAGCTTACCTTTCTTCCCAAACTACATGATTCTATTCCATGGTGATATATGAATGAAGACTTTGTCACCAATATCAAACTCCAAGCCCCTTTGATGATTATCAGCAAAGATCTTTTACCGACTCCGAGCATCCATAATGTGTTTTTGGATGGAATGAACCTTTTCTGTCATATCTTACCTAAGATCTAGCCTAAGAATCTTTCTCTCACCAACTTCATCCCAATAAGTAGGATAACTACATTTATTACCATATATAGCTTCATAGAGTGGCATTTTAATACTTGAATGGAAGATGTTGTTGTATGAGAACACAACTAATGGGATATGTTGATACCATCTACCTTTAAATTCCATTTAGCATATTCTCAGCATGTCCTTGAGTGTCTGAATAGTATTTTTAGATTTTCCATCAGTTTGGGGGTGATAGGCCATATTGAAATTCAATTTAGTATTCAGAGCATGTTGAATAATTATCGAAAATTTTGATGTGAACCTTTGATCATGATCATAAATGATAGAAAGTGGTACCCCATGTAACCTCACCACCTCCTTTAAATCTTGGAAATTTGGTCAAGAGAGAAATATTTCCGAATAATTATGAATGGGTAGTCTTGGTGAGATGATCCACTCTAACCCATATCACACTATTTCCTTTGGATATTCTTAGGAAACCATTATCAAATTCCATAGTGATATTGTCCCACTTCCATGTTGGTATGGGTAGTGGGTATAATACCCCTTTAGGAAGTTGTCTCTCTACCTTCAATTTTTGACACACCAAGTACCTTGTAGTGTAGTAAGCAATCTCCCTTTTTATGTTTTCCCACAAATAATGATCACGAAGGTCCCTATACATTTTAGTGCTTCTAGGATGTATAGAGAATGTATAGTTATGAGATTCATCCACCAACTCCTTCTTTATTTCCAAAATATATGGAACACATAGCCTTGTATAGAATTTTAGCACACCTTCTTGATCAATATTGAACTTAAGAAACTTCCCATTATTCACAACCTCTATCTTCTTATGTAATAGAGGATATTCTCTTTAAGATTTTTGGATCTTTTATAGTAATTATTATTCAGAAATCATTTGGGATAGGGTTTATGATGTTCATTACCTTATGATTCCCATGTATAGTTTTACTAGGTCCTTGATCAAAGGATCTCCTTGAATCCTTATCATTTCTAAAACAACAAGGTCTTTCCTATTTAATGCTTCGGTGACTTTGTTTTCTCTTAAGGGGCGATAATTAATTAATTATTTATAGTCTTTAAGAAGTTCCAACCATCTTATCTATCTCATGTTCAATTCCCTTTTCATAAAAATATACTTAGAACTTTGGTGGTCTGTGTATATATCACATTTCTCCCATAAAGATAGTGCCTCCATATTTTCAGAGCAAAAATATCCACAATTAGCTCCAGGTCATGTGTAGGACAATTCTACTCATGAGGCTTTAACTATCGAGATGCATAAGCAATCACCTTATAATTTTCATGAGGATGCACCCAATACCTTTTAGAGATTCATCACTAAAAATAACAAATCCTTATCCGATATAGGGTAGAGTTAATATAGATATAGTAACCAATCTCTTATTTAGATCTTGGAAACTTTCTTCACAATCCTTTTTCCAGATGAACTTATCCCCTTTTCAAGTTAAATTGTTTAGTAGATTATAAATTTGTGATTTTTTTTTCACAAACCTCCTATAATATCCTGTTAAAACAAGAAAACTAAGATTTTGAGTTACTGTTATAGGATGAGGCCACTCCTCCACAACCTTTGTCTTCACTGAGTCAACTAAGATTCATTAATTAGTTAAAATGTTCCCCAAGAAATAAACTTTTTGTAACCAAAATTTATATTTTCTAAACTTTCAAAATATCCTCTTCTTCCTTATAGTTTTCAATATAACCCTTATACAATCCTCATTATCATCTCGACTTTTAGAATATATCATAATATCATAAATAAAAGTTACCAAAAATTTATCAGGGTAGTCCTTAAAGAATATATTCATAAAATCCATAAATATATCAGGATAATTATTCAAGGAGATGGGAATAAAAACAAACTCATAATTTCCATATCTTGATCAAAATGTACTATTTGGAATATATTATTTATCCACCCTCAATTGATGATAACCAAATTGAAGATCAATCTTGGAGAAGAATTTATCCCCACAAAGCTAGTCAAATAATTCATCAATCCTTAGAAGAGGGTACTTTTTCTTCATTGTGATCCAATTAAGTTCTCTATAATAAATGCATAGCTAAATTTATCTATCCTTATTATTTACAAATAGAACAAGTTCTCCCCAAGGAGGAACACTTTTTTAGATAAAACCCTTCCCCAAAAGATCTTGAAGTTGTTTCTTTAATTCTTCCAGTTCCACATTTTCCATCTATATAGGGTCTTTGATATCATCTTGGATCTGGGAAAGAGTTATATGAATAAATATACCTCTCTTTATAGGGAAGGTCTAGGTAAATATTCAGAAAATACTTCAATATATTCTTGAATTATGGAGACATTTTCTATTTATATACTTTTATTTCCTTCTTCATCTTCACCGATCATCTCCATAAATAAGTCTATGGGTGGTGATTTTAGACAAAGCTTAAGTCAAGATATCTCTCATTTGAAAATAAATATATTTTGACCATTAAAGACTAATAATATTTCCTTTTTTCTATAATTTATCTTATCATTATACTTTTAGAGATAGTCCATCCCTAGTATAGTATCGAACTCCAGCATGGGAATGACTACTATATTTGTGATCAGATTGTACTTTCCAAAGTGAATACTTGAGTTTCTATACACTTTTGATTCTTGGATAATACCCCAAGGAGTCTTTATTGATATATCTACTTATATCATTTCAGGGATTGATTCTATATTCTTTTCAAACTTGGAGGAAATAAAGGAATACATAGAACCTAAATCAAACAAAGTACTTGCTAGATTTGAGAGAACATAAATAGTACCTTCTGCCACATCATTTAGAGATTAAACTTCAGTTGTCGTGATAAAAAATCCCAACCTTTCTCCCTTGGCCTATGATGAGGTTGATGGTGATTCCCCTCCATTATATTTTGATTTGGATAGTGATTGGAAAAGTTACCAAGCTTTACCCACATGAAGCATTGGACTTCAGGCTGGTCCTGCACCATTATCCATTTTTAGTTAGTGTTGAGAAGTTGAGTCTTCAACTCATTATGATAGTTCCAAGAAATATAGTCATCTCTTCCACACTTGTAATATTTTCCAATCCTGAGAAAAAAATTCCCCAAATAAATCTTCCCACATTTGTTTCATATGGGAAGTTTCACTATCTTTACTTCTCTTTCTTGATCAAAGTTCCTCCCTAATCTTAGCTCTAATGATATCTTCTTTTCATTTGATCTATGGGATAACTATGTCTCTTTGAACTCTAATTAAAACTTCATATCACTTTTCACTATCTCCTCATAACTGTCATAGTCTTGATTGGATAGATTCTTACATAGATATCGTCTTAGTTCACCAAATAATATATCAAAATTTCCATTAGGATCCATGAAAAATCTCGAGGTTTAACAGGAAAGTATTGTAAAGTTCATCTCATAGCATCCCACAAACCTGTTTTCCTCCTAATTCAACTTTAGAAATTCCATATCTATTTCTGTTAGCATCTAAAAGGGGAAATATTTTTTGAAAAAGGTTCCGTTTAACTCTTCCCACTCCATAGGATCAATATCCCTTCTTGGATTTTTGTTTTTAATCAGTGTCTACCACTGATCAACATCTCCCTCTAAGAGGTACTCTACCAGGGTGACTTTCTCTTGTTCTGAATAATGGAGTACAAAAAAGATATTTTATATAGATCTTATCCATCATTTAACAATAAATGGTTCGGTAGATCTATTGAAAGAAGGTAGTTGTTGATACATAAAGGTATCAATGTAAAATTTTCACCTTCAAGATGAATCTGATCTCTCATTTTGATTCAAGTTATTTATCATAACTCTATTCAGTTGATTCATCATTCTCATGAAGTTTTCCATTCTGGATTTCATCAGAGGGCCATCAGTGCCTGGTCTGTTTCACTCACCATTTATGTGGTTCCTCCTATTTCCCATTATTTTCTAAAATAATAAAACCTTAGTGAGAAATGCATTTATTTTAATAATATTATAATTCTAAAGGAATTTTTATTTCTTAAAACATCTTGATTAAATATGTTATTCTTTAACAATAATTACATTTTCTATAAATCCTTCATACTGGTTCATAAAAATTTTGATATTAACCAAAAATATCCCCCAGGAGTGTCAAAATAGGAGTGCAGTCAGACCCATTGTCATGCACCAGTTCCTATTTGAGTCTAGATCAAAGCGGTGTTTTTGGGTGTTACCCCTAGATACATATATACTAGAGCCACATCCACTTGATCGTATCCAGATAGAGATTTCATTGCTTGTAAACCACTTACTTAATATTTCACCAAAATACTAGGATGTTTTCCTATAATTAAACTTTTATCTAGGTTTCTTATTAATGTTTTCAAATCCTAATTTCCACAAATAACTAAACCTTCCTTTTATACCAACTATGAAATCTCACCATTTTATTACATAACTTTTCATTACATTATAAAAATAGAGGATCTTTTAAAGTTTAGTTTCTTAGAAAAAAGTAAATAATGCATGAAAACTTACATAATTATTCTAATCCACTTTAAAGTCTTAATAATAGATTCATCATAAGTACATTTACTACATCTCATAACTTGGGGACATACATCAAAGGAAAGAGTGAGCATAAAGCCAAGTAAGGGAAAGAAATGGAAATAGTTTACAAGTGATATTGAGGAATATCAATAAGAACTTGAGGAATATCATTATGGAATGAGAAAGGAAATATGAGGCATATCATAATAAAAAGGACATTAATCATAACTTGAAAATGTGGTTACAACTTTTAAATGATACATTCATAAGCATATCACCAAGGTTTGTCACCGAGGTGTCATAAAAATTACCAAGGTTATTTACCAAGGTATTTTAAAACATGTAATATATAGAGATTAAATTCTTTACCCAATTCATTGGATTGTTACCAAGGAACACCCTCAATATGTCTTAATTTCATGTGATCCATATAGATCATCACCAAACATTTCATAAATAAACCATGGAGAATAAAAAAATGGGTTTCATATTAATATAACAAAATTAAATAAATAATTTTTCCATCTAGGTGAATACCCTTAGAAGATAAAGAGGCTTGGGTATTCAAAAAAATAAAATAAAAGATAATTTCTCGAGGAGAAGAGGGAAATTTTGAGAAGTAAATTCGGCAACATAACGGCTATAAAATGTGGTTTTAAAAAAATGGGTAAAATGAGAGGGGACAAGGTATTATTGTTGATAAAACATAATTTTTCAGTAAGGGTATGATAAAAATGGTAATATAAGAGAGAAACCATAACATTTAGAAGATATAAACAAACAAAGGTCCTTGAATTGAAAAGAAATGAAGAATAATTCCCTTTTCTTGAAGAGTTGTTCCTAAAACTTGAGGATTAGGATCTTGGGGCCTTGAGGACACCTTTAGAGGACTACTTTGGAGGTAAAAATACTATATATTCTTGGAGTATGGATTGGGAGTGAAAGGAAATGGATAAATGGGAGCTTATTTATAGCAAAAGTGGAGAATTTGTTTATTAATTTCCAAATACAGGCCTTGGAAACCTAGGTTGTAGAAAATGAAAAACCATGGGATTTTCCATGGTATTTGACCATGGTTTTGGACAATTAGATCATATTTTATGTTATTTTAATCCACAAGAGTCTTTAATCAGTTTATATTACTTATTATGGCATGGAAAAGTAATTTTTTCACAAAATTAATGTTTTCATGTTAAAGTTTCCATTTTAGACTTTGGAAAGTAAATTATAGGTTTGTAAATTGATTAAAATCCATTAAAATACTTGATGTTAATAAAATAAAATATTTTGGGTTGTTTATTGTGTTTAATTAGTTATTAAATCACTATTAAATAATTATGAATTCATTAAACATACCGAAAAACCTAAACTATATTTTTACTATTCATAAATAAATAAAGTATTTTAGAAAATTCTCATAAATTCAACATAACCTAATTTTTGATTTCTAATTTCAAAAATGATATTTATTTTATCATAATAATTCTCTAAATATGATAATTATAACTTTTAAATATGAAAATACTTATTTATTAAAAATAATAGTGGATTGAAAATGAAAAGTAAAATTTATGACACTTGAGAAAATAAATAAAATTATTTTATCATTTATATTTAAATAAGATTGTTTTTATCATAATATTTAATCAAAATAATAATTATTCATAATATCTTAGTTTATTATAAATATTTATATCTTTTTCATAAATTATTATTTCTGTTCAAAAAATCAATTTATCAAATTCTATCCCAATTTTATTAAGCAAAAATATTCTTAAAATAGAATTTGTGGGATAAAATTTTTATTTATACAATGGAATTAAACTTTATGTAACTAAGACCTTCACACATAACCCCCTATAACACCTGCATATGACCTATGGGTAAGATGTGAGATGGTGATAGATTCATGGGGTGACTCGACTAACATCGTCTGAGTGGTAATTTCCACTAACTTGAACTTCTCCCATAGGAAATTTCATTCCTACTTCACTTATTGAATCCTGGCTTGGGATTGGTCAATAGAGAACCCCAATAATGCTACCTCCATCCCAATTTATGACATATGGTCTTCATACAACCCAAATCTACTGGTTGAGGTCATCATTTCTCCTTTCTACATTAATTATCCCTTATCATTTCTAATTATAAACACTAATTATAACGTTAAAATCATCATTAAGAGTACAATTTTCAATGGTCGACCTCATTTCTCCTTTCTACATTAATTATCCCTTATCATTTCTAATTATAAACACTAATTATAACGTTAAAATCATAATTAAGAGTACAATTTTCAATGGTCATATTAACTAGAGATTTAAAAAAAGGTCAAATCTTGATGGCCACATTTCCATTTATACTCACTTAATTATCAAATAGATATGGGTTTTTATGTATAGTACAATATAACACACATTTTATCAGAAAACAAATACCATTTAAAAAGTTTGGGTCATTATAGATCCATGGACATCCTTATGGTTATCCATTTATATTTTGATGAATATGGGCATATCCATTTGTGAATGAGGTACACATATAGATATAGACATTCATACAAATGGAATCTCCATAAAAATGTCAAAGTGGTGACCTTCAGTTTCAAAAACATTTTTTCCAGCTTCCATATATTTCTCTTCTTTTTCCCAAATGGTTTTATATTTTTTTTATTTTCTAAATAGCTACTTGGTTTCCAAATAAATCAGAATGTGTTTTTTCAATTTTTTTTCTAAAACTTATCCCACTGGGCACCTTGAAGTGTAGTTTGGTAATAACATGACTTGAAAGACCCATTTGGAACCTTTCGAGCTTAAATAGTTTTTCCTCCTTGGTTTTGGAAATGGTTTTGGAGAGAAAGGTGTTTTTATTGGGAATGGTTTATGGTTCCAAAATTATTAAGGCTATGTTGGTACTTTATGATGTTTTGGGAATTGTTTTTGAATCCATATTTTGTGTAGGTCTATTTGGAACTTTTTAAAGGTTCCATGTATGATGGGAACCCCTATGGATGCCCTTCCATTGGGAGGGCCTTCACATAGTTGGTGTCGAGAGGTGGGAAAGTCATGAATGATGGCATCTATGAGAATATGTTTAATGAAAAGTGTGTTATGACCTCCTCATTTACCTTTATACTATTATAATGGGATTAATAGTCATCATCTATAGGTTTGAGTAAATATTTCTTTCTAGTGCTGATTAGAAGGATTAAAACCCCCTAGATAGAGGATATACCAGGTGGGATTTTCCAAAGTTGAGGATAGTTTAGAGTATCCAGGTTGGTTATTGACTATGGAGGTGCACTATATGTTAGAAGGTGGGTCTAAACTGAGTAAATCCAAGGATTTCTTCCAGATATATTTATGAAATGTCCATGATTACATATATGTATATTCTAGATTATTTTTGTTAAACTTTGGTTCCTTATAACTTTAGTATTTATTTTGTTATACTTATGTTATTTCCTTTATTTCTAGCTGTGATTGATTTACCCTACTATTTTTAATTAGTCTATATTTTCTTTACTCTCATTCTTATCTATGTAGTGTTCTGATTTGGTTTTCAAATTGGGTTTTAAAAAGGAAAGTTGTGTTGAATTTTATAAAGACTAAAAATTCTATTTTCTCTAAATGTATTTCAAACTAAAGTTTATGGATTTTTTTGGGAAAGGAAATATATGTATTTTTTGGTTCTTATACATTGAGTTTCTTTATGCTCATACCTTACTTGTGCCACTCAACATTGGTAGACCTGAGATATTTTGTAGGTTTAATTTTATTTAGGTATGCCTGTGATGTGGGATGGTATTATGAATGGTGGTGACTAAGAGGTCACATGGATTCACGTTGTGTTTTGATTGGTTTAGTTTTGTTTTAGTTTTTCTATTTTATTTTTCTGTTGTTTTATTTGGATCTATTTATGTATTTTATTTTTATTCATATATTTACCTTCTATTTATGCTATATACTATTTATTATTTTATTTAATTCTTTATGGGATAAATCACTCCCAAATGTGACATCTTTGATTCCCTTAACTAATTTCCAGCTTGAGAAGATTAGGAACACCTCTCGGGCCTTGTCGTAGGCTGGTTTGGGTGATCAGTTCAGGGTTAACCTGGGTTGGATTGTAAAAAAAGGGATAAAAAATTCCATGGATTTTAAAATTTTGTGGGTAACTTTGGGATGATAAGGGCATAAAAACTTATTCATAAATTAATCCTCTAATTACCTTCGAGTATCCAATTATTAGTGGATAATTACTTAAGAAACTTAACATACATGGGAATTTGTTTAAGATACTCTAGAAAGGGTATATTGATTTCAACTTTTTGGATGGTTTTTAGAATTTCTCTTTGAATTTATTACTATTGGATTTTATTGGATGGGATAATCCTTATTGGGAATGGGAGTGGCAAATATGTCTTATCCCTTTACTATTTTTGAAAGTATGTTTCTTGTCTCTTCCTACTTGATCCAAACATCTCTATTTATCCTTTCTTTTATTCTTCCCTAGACTAGTTTTTAGGGGTTTATCTAATTTTTTCACATAACATATCCACCCATCCAATTATCTTGGGCTGGGTCAGAGGTTTTACTAACCTTATGTGACATTACATGGACACCAAAGATCAGATATAAATGCTAGGGGTTTAAAAATAAAGATACAATGGAGGAACAATTTACACTATAACACACACACACAAAATTTAAAAGAATAATCTGAAATAAATAAATCCAATGAAATCTATAAGTCCCCGACTTTAAAACATTACGTAATCTTGAATTAAATGAATAATTCACATTGAGGATCTTTTTAGGTTTAGAGTTTTAGAGAATTAGGCCATAACTATTACATTACATATCAAATATTATAAAGCAGACACTTCTACTCAGTATCCATTTTTTTTCATAAAATAATTTTTTTTTGAAAAAAAGAGTCATGTCTAGTTCCACATTTTAGACAGTATGACTTTTCCATGATTACATCCTTGACCCTATTCATATTTAAGTCCAGTGAAAAATATTTCAAAAAAACTTGGTATGAGCATAAAAAGATTAGTAAGGATTATAAAATAAAGAATGAAAACATTAGTCCATCAATACATACCAAACATAAGCTCTTTAACATACCTCATGGAATCATAAGATTTATGAATAACACATATAAATCATAAATCATAAAGGTAACTTGTGGAATCCATATCATACTTAAATTATAGCAATCATAGCTATATAGGGAGTTACATTGGAATACCCATCATAGTATATTTCTTAAATCTCTTAGGGGAAACATTAATGTTCATCTCTATCATGTTACCCAATGCATTGGAGATATATCTCAGGATCACCCACCCTAGGTTTATCATGGAACCACCCGTATACATAAACAATTCCCAAGAACCATAACATATTCATAACACATAAAACAAGCATAAAGGAAAGATAACATTTCCACATTCCAATAAAAATATAACATTTCAAGATATTGAAATAATCAATTCATTCTCAAAACCATTTTCAATACCAAAATACATAAAAAGAGTATATGGTATTTATTTTCCTTTTAAAAACACCGCGGCTTGTAGAGGAAGCCAAATATCAAATAATGCTCGCGGTGACAGAAAGGTCATTATCACCACGTACGTTAAAAAGAAACATTACCTTTTTCATTTAGTAAAATGATACATATAAAAAGATTCCCTTTGAATGAAATGAAAATTCAAAGGGATTTATACACCGTATAAAATAAAGTCGTGTAGAAAACAAAATATGCCTCAATGAAAGGAGATTGAGACAAAATCCCTTACCTTGTGTCCGACTTGACTCATTCGTTCTTTAATATCCTGAATAATAAACTAAAGTTAATTTCTACTTAATTTTTTTTTAAAGTTTATTATTCCTTTTATATTACTTATTACCACATTATAAATATTACATAATCATTTAAGTTAATAATAGTCATTTTGTCGATATTTGGTACTTGAGTCAAAAATGAACTTCCTATAATTAAAAGTTGTCTGTGTGGTCAAAATTACATTATCTACATAATTATATTCATGATTTAGATATCATATATAACATATATATTCTGTATATATATGTATTTATAATAGTACATAACATTTGGAGATAAGAAATGAAATGCACCATTCATGGAGACGGTAAGCCGTATGTACGCATGAACGCTACTTTCATTTCTATTTCATATTTAATGGAAAGAAAAATTAATAATACATAGGTATATTATAATTCAAGTATAATATAATATGAAATTTTATTAAATCCATCCTTTATACATTCCACGTATGGCATGAACGAGTCATATCACTTTGAGGGGTGATAGTCCGCACTTCCTCAAATGAAATTATCGCATTTACCCATTATGAAAACCATAAAGGTATGGTATAAATGAAAAATACAAAAGTATAGAAAAAATATAAATATAATATATATCAAATATAAATATATTTCTATCATAATGTCCACTGTAATAGGCAGTAGGAGATAATTGAACAATCATCATTTCGTGAGGTAGTAGTTCGCCATCCACAGAAATAGTATGTTCGTATCCATTAGATGGAGGTGCATGTAATTTTAGTTTAAATACTTCTCATAAAAACAAAATATTATATTGAGTATATTTTTTTTTATAAAATAAAGGAATAAAAAGAGTTTAGGGGTTGGAGAAGTAAAATAAAAGAAAAGAACTTAAGACAAGACGTTGCCTTTAAATTGGGTAACTCCCTTTGGTTTGAACCAAAAGGCTTCCTTGAAGTGCTTTCTACCTAAGGTAAGGATTATATGAGGAAGAAAAGAATATTTATAGATTATTTGGGCAGAGGTCGGATGATCCAAGGGGCTTGAGTGGTGTGAGTAATGGGTGAGAGGTGATGGATTTTTATAAGGGGGAGGAGGGGCTCTTTAGGAAATTTTGAAAGTATTATTTTATTATAAAATGATTATCAGTTTCAAAAGGTCAAAAACTCATTAAAGTCTAAGTTAAGATAAATATTGTTCAAAATAAAATCATACAATAATAATTGGATTGGTTTTGTATATATTTTTTATATTTTATAATCTCATTTATTTAAATCATTCATTAATAAGGTAATCACTGCATCATCATTGTTTCATAAATAATTTTATTTATTTGATGTATAAAAATTATAAATAAAATACCATGATGTAGGAAATATTTTTTATATTTAAAATTAATATTCATAGTTGAATAGATAAATTATATAACCCCATGTAAAAAGTTATTTACTAAAAGATATATGTTTATGTTATTTTTGTCTTTACTTTAAATTAATTAATATAAAGTATCATTATCACACCCAAGTGGCTCCATGGGGTCTCAAAATCAACTGAATTATTCCCATGGTTAGAAATGTATCATAAAATAGGGTTAGGACAAGTGTAAGGGTAATTTAATATTATTATAATATTATTTTCACCCTTATTTACCAGATTTACCCTTTAAACATGGTAAATAAAATATTTACTGAAGTAAATATTCATAATGTCTAAAAATAAAAGTTAACTATTTACACAATTTGGACCTACTGATTAAAAATATGGAATCCATTTTTCCAAATTTAAAACACAAAAGTGGCATAAATTAATTTAAAATTAATTCCTGTTGTCAAAACAAAAAGCATGTTTTTAAGAAATAATGACTATCAAAATATTTACCTTTGTTTATGTCCAAATTAAGAGTGAAATTACTTCCAATGAACAACATTGGATTAAATGGTAAAAATATAATCCAATTATACTTTAAAATCAATTAAAATAATAATCTAACTATATAAATAAATTAGATTAAAAGGCAGTTTTGAATTAAAATGCAGTATTTTTCACTATTCATTAAAAAAATTAACATTATCAGTAAAATACCAAAATTTCATCCAAAGTAAATTTTGATGTCCCAATTCTAAATAAGAATATTATTTTTTAAAATAAAACATATAAAAGTGATAAAAAATAGATTTAAAAATGGTTCTCTGTCAAAAGGTGGTAAAGCGAACTTTTAAAGAATATTAGAGTATTTATGCTTAAAATGAGATTCATTATTATTTTAAGCCTCTAAAATTTATTGGATAAATGTAAAAGCATTTAAAAAAAATGTATAATCATATTGTAGTTAGCTCTGTTCATTCCTGCCAATACAATGGCTATGAGTTAACTACCATTTAAAATAATAATAATATTATATTATTTTTTGGTATAACTCAACGTTGTGTGCAACGTAAGTTTTCAAAGAAACCCGTTATTGTGTGTCAGATACGCCATCAAACATAGCATCCCCTTTAAAGTAAAATTAATATTTAATTCAAAAATATTAATAAATATGAAAATGTTGTATTCTTTATTTACCCGGGATGTTACAAAATCTCTATAAATAATTCATGCAAAAAAACCCAACAATAATAAATGTAACAAGACAAAAAATAAATAATAAATTAAAGACCTACATCATAGTAACAATGGAATATAAAAAATAATAATACTAAAAAATACAAAGCAGTAAAATACTTTGGCACCAAGGTGGCACCACTCCAAACCAAGATACAAAATTTTCTAAGCTCTATCTCCACCAACCATGACAACGACATCAAGGAGCACAACCAGAGAAGTAAGAAACCCTCCCCTTTATTATATCTTAGTAAAAAAAATCTGCAAACACACCAAAGTTCATAATAAGGGGGTGATTATAACACTTAGTAGGAAATCCCCAAAAACTTTCCAACACATGCCACTAGGACAAGAATAAGTTAACCAATTTTATGTAAAATAGTTGATAAGTAGATAAATAGTTTAATACAAATATATAAATGAATTCCATGTAAGGAAAAAAATTAATCAAAACATTTTACCATTCCCTACCACTTGGAATATGCATCCCATGTTCACACACACACACACACACATTCCATGGACCTCTATATACCCATGAGTAGTTGTTTCATCTGAAAATGGGGATGAACTTGTTTGTTTAAGGTTCAAACTTTCCAATCAGTTTCTAAAGGGTTTATTTGTAGAACCAAAAACACACAATGATTCTATATCCATTTGGATCTACTTTCCAAAGGTAGGTGCTCATTAGTTGTTGACCAATGAGGCTTAAGAATTTTCATTGGTCGAGAGGATGGGAGGTTAGGCTCACCACACCTTTTTTGGGGGGAATTATTGCATACTATGGGAGTCTCTTATAGATTTAAGTTATGTTCACGAATCCTTATTAATTCACCAAGCATGAAAATGATTTTTCCTTTAGATTTGGCAATCGATGATTAATATGTATAGGATTTAGATAATCTTTTATATGTATTTGAGGTTCTTCATTGATGGATAATCATTCGTATGTATTAGAGATTCTTAGTCAATGGTATCCTTCAATACATTATATAAAAATCTCTTGGTCATTATGATGACCATACTAGTTTTAAATCCACTCAATGGGGAACTTGAAGTTTATTATCATTTAGAAAGACATAGATTATCTTAGAGTTGGGATCGTACCCGCAGATGGGCTACCTACGTATCCTCATTAAAAAGGAATCAGAACTCATGTAGTTTGATAAAAAGGATATAGTTTAACATCATATGGGAAGGAAAATAATTAATGAATGATGGGATTGAACCTTAGAAAGGCTTCCTACATACTCTAATTTTAAGGAAGAGATCAAAGTCTACATAGTTCGGGTGAAAAAATATGGGGCTTATGCATGGTTAATGTCCCAAAAAAAGATATGCCGTGATTAATTTTACAATCTATGCTCACGCGAACCATGCTCGGTGTGAGAAACAAGAGGTATCAGTAAACTTGACGATTGTTCCATGAAAGATACAATCACGAGAAATGATGTGGGGATTACATATGTATGACTGCCCAAGTAGATGAAGACCAGGACTTACTTCAGGAAAGAAGCCCAGGAGCAGGGTCTATAAAGGTATTTGTACTTTATGGAGATTTGGAGTTTTAACCCGGGGATTACTCTTGAGAAGGAGGCCCAAATTAAAATAGGATTATGATTGGGGATTATTTCTGAGAAAAAGGACCAAATCAAAATAAATTAAGATTGGGGATTACTCCTGAGGAGGATACCCAATGTTAAAGGAAACTATGACTGGGGCTTACTCCTGAGAAGGAGCCCCAGGTTAAGGGGACTTATAACTTGGGGATTACTCATGAGAAGGAGGCCCAAAACAAGGGAACTTGGGGCTTACTCCTTAGGAGGATTCCCTAAAATCAAAAGATCATATCATCTTAAAGGATGAGGTTACAAGGAGTAAACCTCTAACCATGGTGACATAAAGTTTGTAAGTCACGAGGTTTTAGGAGAGGTTTTCATAGAATTCCTTTTAGATAAGGAAGTCAACAGAGGAACCATACCATAAATGGCTTTGAAAAGGGGTTCTAGGGCTAATATCTTGAAGAGGAGAGGTGAACGGGAGAGAGGCACACAAATGAATTTGGTGCGAAAGTCTTGGACATGCAAGTGTACTTGCGCGACATGGGTTCACCTAGGCGACGAATAATCTGTAGGGTAATACTTGAGCGAGACTTAACTCAAGCCTTTAGTATTATCCTAAGATGTTTCCAAAATGGCGGCGCGCAAGTTTCATTGAAAGGGTAGGGCGGCGCACAAGTTTTTCCACTTTTAAGGAGGTCTGGATACTTAGGCGTGCAAGTGTTGATGAATTCTAAACACTTAGGCCTTATGCTACTCCTTCAAGTCCTCTATTCTAGGTAAAAAGTTACCTTATAAGCTTTCGGAAGAGTTGAGTTGAAGACTTGGGCAACCAGAGCTTTAATTTGACTTTTGGAAAATCCATCCTCCAAATGGGGGGCCCACAGGGGTTATTTATATTCCACCTTGCACCTTGGGTGAAAAATCAAATAGGGCGTGCAAGTGAGCTGTGCGACCCATAGGTGGTGCACAAGTGACTTGCGCAGCGTGCAAGTTACTTGAGCGGATTACTCCAAATGGGCTCCTGGTCCATGCCTTCATCAATTTTTTGATGTTTCTTCAATGGGTGACCCTCTTTGTGCTTAAGGTATTCCCCTTTTCCATTCGTTGGACTCTGTGATGGAAAGGAGAGTCAACAAAAGTCCCCCCTCAGAGTTGGATCCGAAAAGGAAAGAGGTTCCGACTCTAAGGTAAGGCCGGAGGAATCAAGAGTCTTTGGTGCACAAGTTCAGAACGCAGATTATGGGGTGCACAAGTATGGCACGCAGGTGGTATGGATCTCCTATATATACAGGCTCACTCCTTCGCAAACTCACTCAGCTTCCAGAAACTTGATATCTCGTCGCATAGGTGCTTCTGTCTTCGATGAACCGCCCTTCTTTTATTTTGTCGTGCTTCTGAAGAAGGTATTTGACTTGCGTGCCATGACTAGGGCGGAAAAACTTGCACAACCGGTTTGACATGCGTTCCAAGTTTTTGAATTTCGTGCCTTAATGCCTTTGCCATTTTTTTGATTTCCTTCATCAAAATCTCACAAAACAAACTTACTTAAGAGTTGATCGTTTGATCTTTGTGCAGATTCAATGGCTCCCAGAAGAATTGGATCTGCTGATGAGTTAGCCAACAAGAGAATAGATGACATGATGAACATCTTCGACCATGACTATTATGTTATCTATGACATCACTCTCCCGGATTTAGCTAAGTACTTGAAGAAATATCATGCCAATTTCCCACAGAGCATCTACTTTCCTTTGTATGGCCATGGTCATATGCAAGGAGTCCATGTTCCAAAGGCAAAGAATTATATCCCTCATTCTTGGTTTCAGACCTACACCAACTTTTCTTCAGAAAATGTCTCAGTGTAGGATCATTTTACAATGCTAGGATAGTGGAGAAGGAATACATAATGTATCATAGCCCATGTTCTCCAGATATGAAACCTCACATGCCTGAGCTACAGTTTCATTGCTATCCCTCTATTTTCCGAAATTCTTAGATGGACCAATCTAAGGGATGGAAGAAGAGTTGGGATTTCTGTCCTGGAGGAGGTGTGAAGCTGACTTGGATGTGGGCATATTGGTTGAGAAAAACCTGTGTAGAGTTTGTCGATGATCTAAAGGGAGCTTCAATATATGAAGCTGTCTGGGCTGGGCAGACATATTTCTACTGGAATGACAATTTTGTGCCGGAGTTATTCAGCCATTGGAGCCTAGAAATTAATTTTTTCCATCTGAATCATGGAGATGTAGGCATCATTTTGTGGGATGTCTACAAGATTTTAGGGGATCCAATTTTGGGAGATATATATGATGAATTCATTCCCCCCCAAGGTGACCTGGAATGATTTGGAGAAGACTCTGGCTTTGGCTTGAGAGTTAATGAAATTTTTTTACAAGCTTAAGAATACCACCACCACGAAAACCCACTCTAGAAAAGATATCCATCCAAAGGAGTGGATGGAAATGTTTTTGATTAAGAAGAGAGAGGAGTGACCTTCCTGTACTCATCCTACTAGTTGCCCTAGAGCAGCAAAGAGGGGTGCTCCGGGCACATTTTGGCCAACTCTGGAAGCAGGAGAGTTTGATAGGTGGGGGTATGAAGTGAACCAGAAAATTCCAGTGAAGACCTTTCTGGTAGGATTTTTGGCCTTGTGGATTAGTGTTTACTTTTTACCAATTCGGGATTCGAAAGGAGGTGTGAGGACAGGGACCATTGTCATTGCCGCCAAGCTGGCTGAAAGGAAGATGGTTGGGTTGGCCACCCCAGTTTTGGAAAAGATTCGTAGGAGCTTACTTCATGTTTATATGGGTAAGTCTCCTCTACGAATAGTGGGACGATTCCAAGTTTTATGGGGATGGATCACCACCCACTTTAGGACATATTATGTACAAAGTGTGGTACAGGTTTCTAGAAGTTCTTTCTAGCCGTTTGTTCAGTCCTTTTATGGAATTTATCCCTTATCCCTCAATGCTTATGATATCAAAATAAGGCTGAGCATGTTCAAGGAGTTTAACTTCTTTCCTTATGAAAATCCTCCAACAGGGCGATTTGTTGATGATGGAACATCCATCCTAGAGTTAAGGGAATATATGCTAGCATGTAGAGATGGTACACTGGCCAAAAGGATTGATGGAGAAATTATATGTGAGGCCTATTCTCTATACAGATTTTTACGTCAATTCAAATGTCTGCAGTAAATTACCGTATCCCCTCTGGTGCATGTCAGGTTAGAGCAACATCCGATGGTTTCTCATCAACTATGGTTGCTGAAATCTATAGAGAAGACTAGGGAGGTATTCTGTCTACCAGCTATTGGAGCGGTAAGTCGATTGACTACATGGTATGCTGAGATATGGGTAGCATCATACCCTAAATGGGTACTGAATCAATCGATCTCTCGGGTGAGGATAAAGAAGAGAACCATTATGAAAGAAACTTTTCATTTGGAAGGTGACTCTTCCTCACCCGAAGCTGATTCACCAGATTCCTCACCTGGAGCTAATTCACCAGATTCCCAGGATGGGGATGATGAGGCTCAAAATGCATCAAAGCAGCCTCATGCTAGATATAATCTGTCTGCCAGAGTCAAGAGGCCTACTCCATCGATTCCTGGTGAGTTAAATCATTGAGAAAATTTATTTACCATTATTTTAAAGAGAAACAAGTTTAATTTTCTTATCCTTTATCTATGATTGCAGGAGCTGGGAAGAAGTTGAAGTCCCAGATTATAGGACCCTCCTTGTGGCCTTCTGGTGCACATTCTGAATATTTACGACCAGAGGCTATCCGGACATGGAGGAGTTTATATTGTGATGCTGAAACTGCCTGTATAGACTTATGAAAAGGGATGCATATCCCTAGAGTGGTGAATCTCTGGGATTCCTCTGACATCTGTTTTGAGAAAAACCCCAATAAAGTGAGGTCTTACATCAAAGAGCTGGAAAATCTCATATATGCCACTGATGAGTCAGTTCCTGTCACCAAACGGGTGAAGGAAATGATAGACCATGGTACCACTGAGGAGATTGGTCCTTCATTAGATGAAGAGCGGCGTGATTACGTGGCTTCTAAAGATGTATGTTTTCTTTTTGTCATATTTCTATTTTCTTTGCAATTTGAATTTAGTCAAAGCTTTGTTATTTAAGGAAATAATCATCTTCATCCTACAACTTGTAAAGGAAAGAACTACTAAAATCCCTTCACCGTGGTATAGCCCTGGTGGCACCACTCTTGGAGCCACTAAATCTCCTCGTGAGCTGGGTGAAGTATCTACAAGCCAGAAAGTCATGGATGAGGAGTTAGAAAGGGCGTTATTGTCTCTGATAATTGTTTTCAGAGATGATAACTTCAGTCCACCCAAAAAAGGCATCAAAGAAAGAAGACCAAAGTCAAATGCTTTATCAGTAGTGGTAAGTCTTTCTGGTAGTCATGAATCTTAACTTATGAAAAAGTGATCAAACTTTTTGGGATTGCAGGGGCTTCTTCAGTTTCCCCTTTAAGGGAAAGTACTGGCTATCCTCAGAGTACAACAGAGGGTACTATAGAATAGCCAAAAGTTCCTTCTAAAACAGCTGTTCTTGAAGGAATACTGAGATTATATGATCTGGAATCTGTTCCCAACACCGCTCCTGTTTCTGATGCCATGAGAGAAAAGACTTATGGTAAAATAACAATACTTCATAGAACCTCAAATGAGACAACAACTTACTTCCATTCTGTGATGTTTTAGGTTCGACACATGCACTGGAACATTTGGAAACCACCGAAGCTGACCTCATAACTGTCTTTGAAGAAGCTATCTGAGGTCAAAGATTTCTAGATGAAAGTCACGAAGAAGACATGCCGAGTGGTCCCACTGATGATACTAACCTGGGATCTGGGACATCATTGGATAAAATGATGAATCTTGGTATTTACTTTGAAGAAATTTTAGAACATGTTAAATTACCATGTGATTTAAAAGATTTTGGAGATCTAGTTATAGAATCAACTGGACATGAGTTTCATCATTTGTCCTATTAATATTCTCATGATTACACTTCTAATCATGTTTTGTTAAAAAAAAATGTACAGTTCCATCTGAAGAAAATTCTGAACCAACAATGCTTAAAAGGGGTGTATACATTGATGTCAACCCTGTTATTGCAGAAACACTGGCTCAGGTGGAACTTAACACGTCATATCCTCCTGAAACCCATCCTGAAAATCCCATTGAAGCTAGGAAAGATGGGGAGTAGTCTTCACAAGTTTCTGATCTACTATTAAGTAAAAGACGATGATATTTGTGGCTTACTTAACCTGAAATAAAATCAATCAACTTTTACTATCCTTTGAAACTAACCATAATTTCAATTTACCAAACAGGGATATCAACTTCAATGGATAGATCTAGAGGTGAAGCCTCAGCCTCATCCCAAACAGTAGCATAAAGTGAAGCAACCAGGGTTAGGGAAGGAGCATAACATGCCACTTCCTTAAGTGCATTAATCCCAGACTATGTTCCTCCCTATGATAGTGATTCCGAATCAGACCCAGATGTGCAAAAGGCGCTCCAATTATCATTTCACAAGGCATAGTAAAATATATGGAAGATAATATCTGAGGTGCCTCTTGAAGAGCTGCCTTCGAAAATTCAAAGACTTTTATACCTGTTCATCATGCTGGGACTTGGTGATTTTGGATATCAAGAAATCCATGTTGTAGTGAAACAAGTCATTTGAAGGAGGGAGCAAGAGAAAAGGTGTTGTCAAGACCTGATCAGAGCTAGATTGCTGACCAATATCAGTGAATTTCAGGCTGCAGTATCCCAAGATGAGGCTGATCATACTGCAAAGCTGAAGGAAATGAATCAAAAGATCAAGGAGAAGATTGTACAATAATTGTGCCTTTAGGAAGAGCTATATACTATTACTGGGGAGCTTGACCAGCTTCATAATTCATTGGAAGAAGTCCAAAAAGATGGTATAAAAGCTATCACAGATTCCAAATAAGCACTTCATCGAGCTGAAGAGAGTGAAGCTGGTCGAGTAAATTAACTTCAAGTGGCTACTGATGAAGCTCTAGATTCTATGAAACAGATGAGAAATCATGTTGAAAGTCTTCTATAATTTCTGAAAAAAAAGATAAGAGACTCTAGTCTGTGGATGTTCTTCTAATCTTGTTCATCAATGAAAAATAGTTCATCTTCAATCATCTATGCCTTCATTTTCTTGATAATTTATCTTATTTTTACCTAATCCAATGATCCTAGTAAACATAGTTTTATTTTTACTAGTTTTATATAAACAACCCCACAAACTTTGTATCTTTTAATTTCTCAATATTTCCTAAATCATACAAAATGTACGTTTAGTGAGTTGGGACTTGAATTTTGTTTAGAGTACCCTTTATAGGTTCCCAATTTAATGAGTACCATGTCTTTTGTTATTGGCAGTTTAAAGTCATGCATGTTGGACTATAAAAAGGCTAATATTTAAGGTTGAATATCTTTGACTGAATGGATGATATTGACTCAATTGTTGATAATTTTTTTGGAAACATATTACCATATTCAAGTATAGAGGGGGAAAATTGTAAAATGTGACTTGAGAAACTTTGAATATGAGGAATGATATGGGAAAAGAGATAAAAGGAATTAGAGGAAGTATTTTCTAAGAATGAAGTTACCACTAGTTGACAAACCCATTATAGGGGTTGAATTATGCAGGGACAACTAGGGCATAAGATGCATAGTCAAATAGTAGTATCTTTTGGCTGACATGTCCGTTATGTAGACAACTTATGAAAGGCCACCTAAGGGCACATGCTGCATAGTCGGGCAAAAGAACTCTTAGAAATTTGACTTTCTATTTCTAAAATCCAAATAATGTTTTATGGAGATTCAAAATTTCAAAATCATAGAGTCTTCTTTATAGAGAAAGGTGCTTGAATATAGAGAGGATATTTCCAATCAGAATTGTCAAAGAATTGGAGGAATGTGACTTCTATGAAGGTCTGACCCAAATGTAGGAAAAAAGGTATCTGTGGTTTTAAATAATATGACTAAAACCTGATATAGAAACATTATATGACATAATACTTTCAGATCATGAAAAAGAGTATGGAACAAATATGTTAAGGATGATAGTTTTTTTGCAGATCCTTAGATATCTCCGTTAAGACCAATAGAGACAAAAGAGGATTCTCTTAAAAATGAAGTTACCATTACTTGAAAAACCCATTATGGAGGTTTAATTATGCATGGTCAACTATGGAATAAGCTGCATAGTCAAATAGTAGCATCTTCTGGCTGACAGGTCTGTTATGTAGACAACTTATGCAAGGCCACCTAAGGGCACGTGCTGCATAGTCAGACAAGATAACTATCAGGTATCAGACATTTTATGACCAGAAGTCAAGAAAAGGGTTATTGAGACCATGATTATTATTTTTATAATGTTACAGCTGGGTCCTGAATTGAGATTCTGGATGTCACTACATATCTCATTAGGATGAGAATCAAGCCACTCGTAGTTCTTGAAATACAGTTTAACGCCATACAGGATGAGATCATGGAAGATCTTAGTTTAGGGTCATAGATCTCGAACCATAGTGAGGGAGACACATCATGCATTTTTTATAAACCTAATGTGAATAAAGACCAGAGTGTTTCATATCACACCATGTGCTCCCAGAGGGACTTTTCATCCAAGGGACCGAAATTGGAGTTTGGGGTTAGGCCCAAAGGCTTGGGGCTTGACTTGAGGAATGCTTGAGCATTCATACATATCTCACGAGGATGGAAATCAAGCCACACATAGTTCTTTAAATACCCTTTGTACAGATTTTGTTCGTATATATGAAGGGTAAAGAGGACTTTATTGCAATTATGGATGGACCCAAGATTAAAGACTTGGGTGTCACTACGTATCTCATTAAGATGAGAATCAAGCAACATGTAGTTCTTGAAACATGACATGGTTGGAGACTATGTCAATGATGATTCCTCTCGAGTGTGGGTATCAGGGATTGTTGTAGTTTATTGTCATAAAGAACAAAAGTGAAAATAGTTTAAGGTCATATGCATGGACCAGTGCTATGCAGTTTAATGTCTTGCAACAAGGACAATGGGGGACTGTATAGTTTAACGTCATATAGCTAGGACGATGGGATGTACACAGTTTAATGTCATGTAGGATGAAAGTGAAACTATATTAATAAGATGGTTGATGGGGGCTTCACGGATCAACATCATATGGAATGGAGGTGAATCGATGTGAAGAAATTGGTTTCAGGCTTGAACCTCAGGAGGTTTCCTACATACCCAGCCGAGGAGGCAAGGATCAAAGTCCTCGTAGTTCAATTGAGAGGGATTCGATGATCGGGGTGTACTTGAGGACGACGACCTGAAAATGATGTTGGTACTTAAGCATGGTTAGTGTCCTAGAGAAGATGTCATGGTCGAAGCTTACTCTAAGATCACGTGATTCATGCTCGGTGTGAGAAACAAGAGGCATCATCAGACCTGACGATCGTTTTAAGAAAGATATGACCACGAAGGATGGTGTGGGGATTATTCATGGTTAGCTGCCCAGGGTACACATGGAAACGGAGTTTAAAAGACAATTTTGCATGCCACAATCACATTTTAATGTCATGTGTCACAGACATGGGGTGCTTGGCAGTTTAACGTCTTGCAGCTCGGATGATGCACAATTTAACGTCATGTTGGATGATAGAGGGGACACAGTTTAATGTCATGCTGGACGATAGAGGGAGCTGTACAATTTAATTTCCTGCAGTAAGGACAATAGGTGTATTTGTGTTACACAAAATAATTCTTCAAGAATCTTGCATTGGTTGGAGTTGTAATGAGTTCTCCATCCATTGAGATTAAACAATAAGCTCCATTGGAGTAGACCCTATGTATTGAGTAAGGTCCTTCCCATTTTGGCTCAAGTTTTGGAGGATTATTTCCCAATATTATTGAGGTTCTAAGGACCAATACCAATTCTCCTTGAATGAATGAACTAAGATGAACTTTTTTATTGAAATCTCGTGCTATTCAATTCTGATAGACTTCTAAATGGTGCAATGTGCACAATATTTTTTCATCTAGTCATTCCAATTCATCCAATAAATTTTTATATTTTTCATCTGTAGATAATTGATCACAAATGGATACTCTAAGAAAAGGTAATTGGACTTCAATAGGCAAGACTGCTTCCGTTCCATATACCAATGAATATGGAGTTGATCGTGTAATAGTGCGGGTGGTAGTCCGATAAGCCCATAGAGCATGAAAAAGTTTATCAGGCCATGACTTCTTATATTTATCCACTATATTTTGAAGTATGTTTAAAAGAGTCTCATTGAAAGACTCTACTTGACCATTGGTCGCTACATGATACCAAGATGAATGGTTGGATCTGATATTGTATTCTTGATGCAATTTTCTTACCTCCAATGAACAAAATTTGGTGCCATTATCCATCATATGGTATGAGGAACACCAAATCTGGTAATGATGTAGGACTTGACAAAGCTAAAAATTATTTTAGCACTGAATTCTTTGAGAGGTATTTCATCTGCCCATTTGGAAAAGAAGTCAGTAGCAGTGAGAATATACTTAAACTGCTTAGCTGTACCCGGAGGATAATGTCCTACTACATCCATTCCCCATTTTGCAAATGTCCAGGAGTATTTAGCCGTATGAAGCAACTCCGAGGGTTGATGAATGAAGTTGGAACATACTTGGCAAGAATAACACTTCTTAGTGAAATCAACACAATCTTGCATCATTGAAGGCCAGAAGTATTTGAGCCTTCAAATTTAACCAAACAGTCTATGTCCAGACTGGTGGGCACCACAAACTCCTGCATGTACTTCATTCATGATAGCCATTGTATCTTTACCATCAATACATCTGAATATAATTCCATAAAAACCTCACTTGTAGAGAATTTTTTGGTGATCTGGGCTATCATAAAGAGTAAAATTGACCACACATCGCCAGACTTGTTCTTTCCCGGCTCTATCAGGTGGGAGTGTTCCATTTTGAAGGTATTTCCTGATAGGAGTCATTAATCCTATAGTATGACCATATGGTTCAAAAATGGGACTGATTACATTGATTTACTATGTTCTAATTTGAACATAAGGTGAAACTATACAACGGTGGGCAATACAGATGATTGTTTCGTCTTGATTTGGATCTGCCAGGGTTGTGGCTACATTATCCAGTACATCAGCTTGGGCATTTTGTGATCACGGGATATAAGAAAATGTCGGTTCTGAGGGAAATTACTCCATTAACTCTCTAACGTAATCACACAAAGGGATTAACTCTTCCTTTCTGATGGCATAATCCCCATTGATTTGTTTTATTACCAAATTTGAATCACCTTTTACCTTCAAGTGATTCACCTATGCCTGAAGCGCCAATTCCAAGCCTGCGATGAGAGCTTGATATTCTGCTTCATTGTTTGTACCACCTTCCAAAAATAAGAAGGAATAGGGTAGCACTTCCTTTTCTGGGGAAATAAGCACAATTCCTAACCCAACTTTTTTGAATTTAGGATCTTCCATTTTCTTCCCTATTGGACTTCTGGAGGCACCATCAAAGTACATTTCCCATGTTTTAGGATTATCTTGAATAGAGAAGACTTACTCATCAGGAAGTTAAATATTTAAAGATGTATCTTCTACAGATGGGTTTTTATCAAGGAAATCGGCCAGAGCTTGGCCCTTTATTGCCTTTTGAGACACATAATGGATATAAAACTGCTGAAAAATAACTGCCCATCTTGCCAGATGTCCTGTAAGAATTGGACGACTAAGGATAAATTTGAGCGGGTTATTGTGAGATACCATTTGGACATCATGATGTTGTAGGTAGTGTATCAATTTATGACATTCAAAGATTAATTCTAGGAATCACTTTTCAATACTTGAATATTGAGTTTCTGCCTCAAGCATAGTCCGACTGAGATAGTAAAGGCTGTTTTCATTCCCATCATAATTCTTTTGGGCAAGGAAGGTACCCAATGATCACTCTAAAGCTGTCACATAGAGAATAAGTGGTATTCATTAAACAAGTGTCATTAATATCAATGGAATTAAGAGATATTTCTTGATAATATCTAATACTTCTTGACATTCTTCAGTCCACTGGTAGGTGACTCCCTTCTTCATTACTCTGGTGAAGGGTAAACACTTGCCTGCCAAATTGGAAATGAAATGCCGAATATAGGCCAATTGTCCTTGAATTCCTCTTAATTCCTTCAAATTTATAGGATGTGACATGTCAAGGATTGATTTTTTCTTCTCAAGATCAACTTCGATACCATGATGGCATACAACAAAGCCGAGAAATTTTCCTGAGGTTACACTGAAAGCACATTTCAAGGGGTTCATCTTCAAATTGTGTTGTCAAAGTTTATTGAATATGATTTCTAGACTGACCAAGTGATTAGAACATTGTCTGGATGTAACCACCAAATCATCCACATAACATTCAACAAATTTCCCTAAAAAGGGTTTTAAGATATGGTACATGGCACGTTGATACGTTGCACCTGCATTTTTCAGGCCAAAGGGCATTAACCGATAGCAAAACACACCTTGAGGAGCTCTGAAGGCTATAGAATCCTCATCTTCTGGAGCCATTCATATTTGATGGTACCCAGAGTAACTATCCCTGAAGGAAAGAGCTTCATAGTCAGTTGTTGCATCAATTAAGAGTTCTGTGATCGAAACTGGAAAATCATCCTTGGGATAATCCCGATTAAGATCTTTGATGTCAATGAAAACTCTAATTTGTCCATTATTCTTTTTCACAGGGACAATATTAGCCAGCCATTTGGGATATTGAACTTCTTCGAAAAAGATAGCCTTGATAATCTTATCAACTTCAGCTTAAATTTTGGAGGCATAAGTTGGGTGTGTTCTCCTTGCTACTTGCTTAAATCCTCAATGTTCTTATGGAAAACCTAAATGATGAGTGGAAACATCGGGATCAAGACCTGACATTTCTGTATAATTCCAAGAAAATACATCTCGATTTTTCTTTAAAAATGAAGTATACATTTCTTTCTCTTCAAGAGTCATGGCTGCACTAATTAAAGTGGGGCGTGGATCTTCTTTTGTACCCAGATTTATTTCTCTGAGTTCATCCACAATGGTAGAGATACCCTCTTCAAATGATGGAAAATCATCCCTGAGATCTTACTCTTCTTTTTCAATATGTGTTACTTCTTCTGTTTCTACTTTCATAGTAGATGAATAAGCATAAATTCCATGGTCAGAAGAGAAGTTAAAATTTGAACATCTTGAAGAAGAGGCTATCATTTCTGACCCTATTGATGATGAAGGGTATTCTTGGGGTGATAGAGAGGAGATGATGAATTGAGAATCAACATCATTATTTTCCTCTAGTATTTCTATAACTTCTTCTGGCCTAGTTGATGAAGTATAGAATTGCTGGATTTCAGTGGATGAAATGAAGACATCTCCATTTAAGCTTTCATCACTACTTGGAGAATCAACAATTTCCCTCATGATGTCTAACTTGATTTCTGTAATTGACATTATGGAAGTTTCCATAAGAGTGTTTGGATTTAGGTCTATCCTATCAATTTTACTGATAGGCAACACATAATCCTTACCCACATGTATGAATGGGTTTACTAGAATCTTTTCCAAACCATTTGGAGCATTAATTTTGGTGACCTTCTTTGTCGTGGATTTTTCCTTTCCCTCCATGTGATAAAATTATGCCTTAATGTATTGAGATTCACACATTTTGAATGAGTCCTTGTCACCATAAAATGTCCCAATTTGACCATTGAAACAATATTTGAGACATTGATGGTATGATGAAGGTACGACTGCATGTTGATGTAGCCAAGGTCTTCCAAGAAAAATGTTGAAGGCTATGTCTTGACAAACAACCATGAAATCTGAATTAGACACAAGGTCTCCAAACTGGATTCTGAGTGTAATTTCACTCGGAGGTTCTTATTCATTCTTATTATATCCTTGAAACATCAAAGTAGAAGGAGATAAATCAGATTCGGTGAGGCCTAATCGACGAAGTGTATTAATAGGAATGAGGTTGACTCCTGAGCCATTATCAATGAAAGCTCGTCGGATGTCTATGTCATTGAATTTTTCGGATAGATACAAAGGTCTAATATGTCCATGTACAACATAATATTCATCTGTAAAAGATATAACTGCATATAATTCTACAGGATCATTCTCTATACGGTAGAACTAAGCCACAATAATTTCAGTTTCGAATTCTTATGGACTTAACAAAGCCTCAATAAGCACGTACCAAAGATCTTTTGATAGATTCAAGGCATCCAGAATTGATAAATTGGATGGTACTTGGGCCAAATGTTTCAAGACATCATACTTTTGGTTCAAAGGTCTGCATTTACCATCATGAAAATTTGGTTTTGCAGGTGCCTTGGAAGTTGATACTTTGGCAGTAGATGCATCCCGTATTGGGGCAGGAATTGGAAACACTCTTGGATTTGATAGATTAGACTGACTAGGTCTATCTATTTACTAAGGGGAAGAAGGTGTAACCTCTAACTGGTCCTCCAAAATAACTGTGTCAGGACCAAATCTGCCATGTGTGGAATAACTTTTTTGTTCCTATTGAGCCTTCTGAAGGGCTTTGCCATGAGTTTCTACCGCATATACCGTTCTAGTAGAGGTAGGATTGAAATAGTGGATTCTGGAATATCCATATCTTCCCCTGTATCCTAGACCTCTATCTCTTCCTCTAATTCCTCTATTAGATACAAGGAACTTAGGCTCATCATGATCAAAACTGTCATTGGCATAGGGATCTGTTAAATGAATCATGTTAATAGAACCAAATATCAATTCTTCATCTGATGAAGATTCTTCCTGATGAACCAGTTCAGGCTGTGCCGTTTGGTGGGGCAGTGCCTGTGCTTTTGAAGCAGATGGCATAAAATCTGCCAGAGTCAAATACAACTTAGGCTTTGACATGAGCTCTTCTTCTTCTGACTTCTCTTCTTTCTTCAAATTATGCGACTTCTTTGAGGATTTTTCTTTTGATGAGGGGGGTTTTGATGTGGTATAAATAACATAAGACACAATTGGTTGATTCAATTGTGTTCGTAAAATGGAATGAGTTCGGTTGATCGTTTTCCTGACTATCCAATCATCATATTTTTGTGCATTTTTACTTTTGACTTCGTGCCACTTGCCTTTTTCCTCTGGATCAGTAGCAGTAACACTTGCTACCTAGGCTGACGAACCTTTCAGTTTTACTTTTCTAGATTCCACCATCTTTTTCAGGAGGTCTTTGAATACAAAACACTCCCGAATGGGATGCCCCACCATCTAATAAAATGGGAAATAATTGGGGAGGTCTTCATCTCCTTGTTTGGCCTTTTGGGACTTGGAAACTGAACCAAATTGTTTTCTAGAGCCAAGATGAAGTAACCAAGAACTTGTTCATTCTAGAAAGAATAAGCTTTGTTCTTTAAATCCTAAAACTGTTTCTGCCTATGATCTCTTTGATCATCTTGACGAGGTGGCCATTGTTGTTGATGCTCAGGAGGTGGAGCCCTTCGATATGATGAAGGTTTTGAAGTGGAATCAGGTATAGGTGCTTGTTTAAGTATAACTGTAGTAGTCTCTTCTTTCCCTATTCTCCTTCCCAGAACTGATGGAATTACATGAGTTCTAGCCTTAGTATTTATAAGAGAGTCTTATATTTGCTAAGCGATTGAAGTAAGGTCTCGAAACCCTCCTTTGTATTTCACAGGGATCAATGGTGTGTGTAATTCATCACACAGATTTTCTACACAGATTGGCAACAACTCTTCTTAAGGGAGTACTAAACTTAAGGAATATGTTAATCCCTTCTAGGAAACAATGAAATCCTAAACTCTTTCATTTCCCTTTTTTTACAATTTGTAAGATAAAAAACTATCGTCTTTGGTAATGTTGAGCTAAATTGAAGAAAGAATATTTGACGGAGATCTTCCCACCTAGTAATTAACCAAGATTGCAAAATTGTATACCAGACAAAAGAAGGTCCTTGTAATGACTGCACAAAACACCTGAGGTTAACTGCTTCTTGTTGTTGAGGAGTTCCCATCATAGGATCACAATGAGAAACAAAATGTGTTAATTATTGTTCTAGATCTCCCGAACCATTAAAAATTGGGAATTTGGTATTCAAAAAATTTGATGGGGGAGGAATTGCATCCACCCATTAAGGGTAAGCTCTCTTTTCTGGTTGAACTTATGTACGTCAGCCTTCAATAGCTTCCAACAGAGCTGTTAATGACTCAATTATAGTCATTAATTTTTGAGAAACATCTGGTTGAGCTTGGACCTGAGCAGGTGCAATAACTGGAGTTTGGATGGGTGTGGCGACTGGTACTACCACTGATGGTAGTATTACTAGTTACTGTCATGTATGACCCATAGGATTGGACCTGTGAGGGTGTACTTGTAAAGGGGGATATTCTTGATCCATCCTAGTACCTTCAACAAATTCCCTTCATTGATTAACTCTAGCATGCTTAGGAGGAAGACTACCTTGAAGTAGTTTTGCATTTAACCTCCTTAACTCCTTTATTTCTTCTTCTTGATGTGCGAACCTTTCCTCTAATGAGAGTGATTGACCTTCTATAGAGGTAAGGTGGGATATAACCTGAATTTTACCCTTTTACTTAGCATGTGACTTTCTGGAGTATGGAAGGGCATTACCTAAAGTAATGTCTTGCCTCTGGGAAACCCTCTGGATTCTAGTACACACACCTCATTCATTTGTTTATGTGTGTACATCCTCTTGAACATGAAATTATTCATTTGATTCCTTTGAGTGAGCCTCATGTTCTGGGGGATCAGTGACAACAACATTGATGACATTTATTGATGCATAACACATTATAGCCCTTTTGTAAGAATTTATGCGATACTGTATTCTTCTATGTCTTTTATGAGACATTGAATTTTTTTTGGTTGATCCCTTAGGAACTTCTTGATGAACCATAATTTGGAGGGAATTTCTTGATAATTCCGCTCTGCGTCCCTCTTGTGGATTCTTCCCTAATCGAGAGAAGGCTGACTTTAATTGAGGAAGAGATTGATAATTTGAAAAAGTCCCCAGTCTGGTGGACTGGGGATGTTCCTGTTTTTCTTGCTAAACTCCTTGAATCCTGTCTGTTGATCCCAAGGGTTGGATTAAAAGAGTCCCCAGACTGGAAAGATGAGGTGGATCTTGATCTGCTACATCTAAAACTTTCTTAAAATCTCTCCTAATTTTGCGGATTTTAGTCTGAAAATTGGCCGGATTCATCATCCTACATCCACTCAAATCACTTGGCTCAGATGACTGTTGGATTATTTTTGACACCTCTGTCACCTGATGATGCACATGATTTAAACGAGAATCCTGTTCGATATTCTCATTTTCATGATGCAAGAGTAATTTGAAAATTTTTTCTTTATATGCCTGACTTTGGGAATAACTAGTTGAGGCCTGTTCTTGAGAAAGCCTTTGATTACACACAAAACCAGATAGCTGTGGCTAGCCATGGTTAATAACATTGCATGCGGCCACTTTTGGCGGGTTTTGTTGACTGGAGAGAACAGTGAAATGCAATTCTCCATAAACACCCCATCCCCTGATATGAATACCAGATGGGGCATTGGTAATTAACTGTCGCAACCTTTTTAATGCGCGAAGGCATGTATGCTAAAAGAATCTCTACTGCTTTTCAACCTTTGGATGTTGGGAAACTGAGAGAGATACCAAGTCAATTTGGTGTTGCAACCCTTATATTACCTTAACATGATTTTGATATTCATCATAAGGTAATATCTTCTCTTTTAAGTGACAAATAGTTTTCCATATATTTAGACGAATATCGTGAATACAATATTCTGTCAAAATTTCTAGAATATCATATTGAGAGTTATCCATAGGCCAAAACATGACTGATATTTCACCTTTCACCAATTGTTTTCTCATATTCAACACTTCCTCTATCATTTTATGAATATTATTCTACCTAATTGGAAAAAAGTGGGTGATTCTTTGTTTCCTCATCAGATTCAACAAGATTGGTAGAGAATTCAATTGTCAAATTAGAAGATGAATGACCCAGGGGTGGTTCGGAGAATGACCTACACCCCGGGCTATCTTCTGATTGAGAAAGTATTTCACCTGCTATTGGTAAGGAATCATACATGACTGGATTCACATTTTTATGTTCCTCAAGATAAGAGGTATTTCTCATTACTTTGTTGTCCATTAAAGAATTTTCCAGACAATGCGAATTACTACCGCGGAGAGGACTTTCGCAGCCAAATTCATCATAATGGGGAGGACCACCATTGTGGGTTACAGAAAAAGATGAAACCTTTTTCTCCTTGGTCTTCTGGCCATGCAGAGGGTTATCGTGGATCTCATATGAAGATGATGCTTCGAGATTGAATGAATTGTCATGAATCAAGCCTTCACGAGGAAGTGCCAGATGAAGACATTCGGTGGAATTATTGTTGTTATTTCCAGAATTTGGAAATGAGAGAGTAGGATCTTGAGTTACATGAGACAATTGTCTGAGGGATTCAAGAACTCCAGCATTGAGAAAGGATTTATTGAAGATTGGCTCTTGATTTTTTAACTATGCTAGATGGGTCTTTTTCTTGGACGCCTTCTTACTCACTTTGGAAACCACTTGTTGACGAAATTAGTTATTATGGGCAGGTGTATGTTCCTGCTCATGAGAAATGGTCAGGTTAGGGTAACTATCTCCATTAAAATCGGGTGTATGTTCCCAACTTTATTGTTCATATGACATGGGGGAGTATGCCCCACAACCCTCCTAGACTCGAACAGATATGTGTATCTGCTCTTGGGTGACATGTTGATGAGTAACTCCACTGATAGGGATAGATTTATGTTTCTTTCCCTGTGATGTCACTAAAGTTGTTATAATATTCTAACAGGTATCCAGAATATGGGCATGGATTTTCTTATGCTATTTCACCATTGTCAGAATGTAATTGGTGACTTCAGCTGTAGGAATGGGAATATACATCCATTCCGTGTTTAGAGTAGGTCTGTGTTCCCGCTCCTGTCCTCCTTTTCCTGTCAGTGAATTCTAACAGTACTCATGGGTGGGGACAGAAAGTTGTGTCTGCCTCCTGTTTGTCATTAAAGCTTTCTAATTGACATCTCCAGGTGCTACCAAACGAGACTGTTGGTTATCTTGATGAATTTCAGGTGTATGTGCCTACTTATTGTTCTCCACCGAATATTATTGATGAACTTCCTTCAATACTAGCAGACGAGACTGCTGACAGAATTGATGAGTGTAAGAAGATGTATGTGCCTATTTACAGGTGGTCACCACATCTGGTTGGCAAGATTCTTTGGATACAGTCAGACGAGCCTGCTAACTGGATGATGATTTATAAACAGGTGTATGTGCCTGTCTATATTACTTCTCTGGAATTTCCTGGTGGGATTGGTGTGTTACTTCCAGACGAGTCTGCTGGGCAGTGAAATTATGAAGAACGGGTGTATATGCCCTCTTGTTGTTTTCCATCAAGTTAGGTTGATGGACTTCTCTGGAGAGGACAGAGGTAAGAACCTACTCTCTATTGGATGAATTTATCCTTTAACGGTTCATCTTTCATGCTCCGGTCTGAGGAACCTGAGCCAAACACCTAGAGGCGATACCCCCATCATGTTGAGGGTGCACTACCACACGAGTCTGGCAGCGATTGTTGGTGGGAGTCCTCAGGAAGGACTCATGTATTCTTGAACTGAGGCCTTAAGTGACCTCTTCATTCACCTCCCTATAATATGGGAGGGAATGGTTGTTGATTTCCAGGGATAATGACCCAAAATGGTTGGAGATGGTGGTTGGCACTACCTTCTTCTTGACCACTGGTCATCGCTGTCCGGACAACTAAGATGAGTTATTAACTTGAAGGGCATGTCGAGCAGCCTCCAGAGTCGGGATGGTACCATATTGATGGTATTCCCTCACCAATGAATTTGAGACCCAACTTTGAAGATGCTGAGTAGGTGATTTCATCCTCAGAGTGGACAAGGATTCAGCAGGAGTAGCCTATGAGGCATTCATAGGTGTGAACCTTAAAGAAGCCATTTTGTGTTGCAGAGAGATCTTGGAAAAGAGTGCCTATTTGATATAGTATACATAATCAAGATAAGTTTGGCTAGACTATATCTTTTGGATGATCACATATTCTATTGATTGCTTTGTTGGCCTTTATATTGAGTTTAATAGGGTCCTAAAAAATAAATAAAACATCATTTAACTTGGTTAAGGATTCACGTCAGGTTCACCATTTTTTGTTTTGCCTAGAAATGGGGATGACCTTGTTTGTTTAAGGTTCAAACTTTCCAATCAGTTTCTAATAGGTTTATTCATAGAACCGGAAACACCCAATAATTCTATATCCATTTGGACCTACTTTCCAAAGGTAGGTGATCATTAGTTGTTGACCGATGAGGCTTAAGAATTTTCATTGGTCGAGAGGATGGGAGGTCAGGCTCATCACACCTTTTTTTGGGGGGAATTATTGCTTACTCCAAGACTCTCTTATAGATTGAAGTTATGTTCACGAATCCTTATTAATTCATCAAGCATGAAAATGAGTTTTCCTTTAGATTTGTCAATCGATGATTAATATGTATGGGATTTAGAGAATCTTTTATATGTATTTGAGGTTCTTCATTGATGGAGAATCATCCGTATGTATTAGAGATTCTTATTCAATGGTATCCTTCAATACATTATATAGAAATATCTTGGTCATTATGATGACCATACTGGTTTTAAAGCCACTCAGTGGGGCACTTGAAGTGTATTGTCATTCAAAAAGATAGGGATTATTTCAGGGTTGGGATCGTACCCGTAGATGGGCTACCTACGTATCCTCATTAAAAAGGAATCAGAACCCACATAGTTCAATAAAAAGGATATAGTTTAACGCCATATGAGATGGAAAAGAATTAATGAATGATGGTTTTGAACCTTATAAAGGCTTCCTATATACTCTACTTTTAAGGAAGAGATCAAAGTATACGTAGTTCGGGTGAAGAAATATGGGGTTTATGCATGGTTAATGGCCCATAAAAAGAAATGTCATGATTACTTTTACACTCTAAGCTCACATGAGTCATGCTCGGTGTGAGAAACAAGAGGTATCAGTAAACTTGACGATTGTTCCACGAAAGATGAAGTCACGAGAAATGATGTGGGGATTATGTATGTATGACTGCCCAAGTAGATGAAGAGTAAGACTTACTTTAGGAAAGAAGCCTAGGAGTAGGGTCCATAAAGGTATTTGTACTTTATGGAGATTCGGAGTTTTAACCCAAGGCTTACTTCTGAGAAGGAGACCCAAATTAAAAGGGGCTTATGATTGGGGATTATTCCTAATAAGGAGGCCCAAATCAAAAGAAATTAAGATTGGGGCTTACTCCTGAAGAGGATGATCAATGTTAAATGTAACTATGACTGGGGCTTACTCCTGAGAAGAAGGGCCATGTTAAGGGGACTTATAACTTGGGGCTTACTCCTAAGAAGGAGGCCCAAACCAAGGGATTTTGGGGCTTACTCATGAGGAGGATGCCCTAAAATCAAAATATCTTCTCATCTTAAAAGATGAGGTTACATGGAGGAAACCTCTAACCGTGGTGACATAAAGTTTGTAATTAAAGATGTTTTGGGAGAGGTTCTCACAGAATTTCTTTCAGATAAGGAATCCAATAAAGGAACCATGCCATAAATGGCTTTGAAAAGGGGTTCAAGGGCTAATATCTTGAAGAGGAGAGGTGAACGGGAGGGAAGCACACAAATGAATTTGGAACGCAAGTCTTGGCCGCGCAAGTGTACTTGCACAGCATGGGTTCACCTGGGTGATGAAGAATCTATAGGGTAATACTTGGGAGAGACTTTACTCAAGCCTTTAGTATTATCCTAAGATTTTTCCAAAAGGGTGGCGTGCAAGTTTCATCGAAAGGGTAGGGAGACGCGCAAGTGTTTCCACTTTTAAGGAGGTCTGGATACTTAGGCGTGCATGTGTTGATGAATTTTAAACACTTAGGCCTTATCCTACTCCTCCAAGTCTTCCATTCTAGGTAAAAAGTTACCTTATAAGCTTTCAGAAGAGTTGAGTTGAAGAATTGGGTGACCATATATTGAATTTTAATTTTGGAAAATCCGTCCTATAAATGGGGGGCCCACAGGGGCTATTTATAGGACACCTTGCACCTTGGGCAAAAAATCAAATAGGGCGCGCAAGTGAGCTGCGCGACCCATAGGTGGCATGAAAGTGACTTGCACAACGCACAAGTAACTTGCGCGGATTACTCCAAATAGGATCCTGGTCCATGCCTTCATCAATTTTTTGATGTTTCTTCAAAGGGTGACCCTCTTTTTTCTTAAGGTATTCACCTTTTCCATTATTTGGAATCTGTGACAGAAAAGAGTGTCAACAGTAGTGAGTCATCATGTCATCGAGCCATCACATAGTGACTCGCATTGATGGTGAAACTTCATGAACACATTTTATCCCACATTTATGGTGGTACTTCATGACCATGATCCATCCTAAATTACACACATGCCAACCCAATTATTCCATGTTACCAATTAAACCATTTATTTAAATTAGTTATTTTTATCAAGGATTCATTCAAAAAAACTATGTTTCCATATTTCAAAAATTTAATTTTGTAATAATTCAATAATAGGGATTTTAAATATATATTTATCAAGTAATTTCTAAGAAAGAGAGAATAATTATTCAGGAAAAACCAATCCATTGAGTTTCAGAATAGTAGAGTGGGAGAGAATCCACCTACCTCAAATTAGTTAATTCCACCACACAAAACCGATAGAGAATGAATACTACAACACCAAAAATTAGACTCCCAAAAATCTCCACCAACAATACATAGGAAGTCATTAAAGGTTCACCCTAAAACACCAGATCAAAAAACACCTAGTGAAAGAGGAAATCTAAGGGTTATAAGAGGTGATTTCCACTCAAAACCTATATTAAAATCCATCTCAAAATGATCGTACATAGATCTAATTTTTTTCCCAAATATAGGTGTGGATATCAAGAATTTCAAAAACTTGGTTGACCGTCACCATGATCTAGTGAATAAAAAAACAAGCATACTGTCTTTAGACAGTCGACATAGGGAGAGATGTCGTGGATAACCCACATGACCAGGACCACAACATGGTGAGGTCTTTTTATCCATTTTACATAGTGATCCACCTAGAGTTCCATGCCTTCAACTAGACCTAGTAGATAAACATTTTAGATTACTCATGTTGCATATGGATACACCCAATACAACACTCCTAACACCGTGATCATTTTTTGGATATGGTATAACTAGAAAAACCCAAAACCCTAAAAATATCCAAGAACCTAACCCAAGATCCTAAAACCAACTAAAAACATGAAAAATCCTTTAAAAAAATATGAGTATAAGGATATACTTCAAACTAAGGGTGTTACATTCTTCCCAACATTAGGATTTACATCCTAAAAAAGTTTTATATTTTTGGTGATTTGGAAAAGATTAGGTCATTGATCCAACATTTCTTTCTAATGTTCCCATGTTTCCTCTTGAATATTGACATGATTCCATAATACCCATACTAAAGGTACACTTTTCTCCCATAGGATCTCTCTTTTTTATCCACAATCCAAAATTTTATATGGATAAAAATTATATCTTACTCAAGAGTAACATGGTCCAAAATGATCACATGATTGGGATCTAGTTGATACTTCCTCAGTTGAGAGACATGGAAGACATTATGTACATCACTGAATCTCAATGATAAGTCTAACAAATACACAAAATTTCCAATCTGTTCAACAATATAAAATGGTCTAACATACTATAAATAAAACTTCCCTTAATTTACCAAAAATCTATGAATAAGTCTTGGAAACACTTTCTTAAAGACATGGTCACTCACATCGAAAGATAATGGTCAATGATAATGCTCTACATACAATTTTTTTCAGCTCTGAGCCATCACTATCTACTTCTAGATCATATGGATATTTTCCATAATCTCATGGACTAAATTTGGTCTAATTAGTGACATTTATTTTATTTCCACCCAACATAGTGGATAATGACAAGGATGACCGTAAAATTCCTTGAATGGGGCCATATGTATCGTCACCTGGTTTATGTTATTATAGGATAATTCCACCAAAGGCATATGATCTTCCCCTGAGCCACCAAAATAAATGATACAATCTATGATCATATATTCTAAAGTTTGAATTATGCACTATGTATACCCATCTATTTGAGGATGATATGCCATGCTTATGGTCAACTAAGTTTTGAGAGCCTATTGCAATGATTGATAGAATCAAGAAGTGGATCGAGGATCTATGTTAGAGATGATCGAAACTGGAACTCCATTCAACTTTAAAACTTCTAGAATATATAAATTTTACAAATCATTTATCTTATTGGACTTTATGATTAGGAGGAAGTGTTCCGATTTGGTGAGTCAATCCACAATCACCCAAATAGAATCATGCTTTCAAATCATCCTTGGTAGACTGGTGAAAAAGTCCATGGCTATTTGTTCCCACTTCCATACAAGAATAGGCATAGATTTCAATATACCATCCAATCATTGATGCTCATCCTTTACCCATTGATAGGTTAGATATTTCATAATGAAATCTGCAATATTACATTTTATACGTAACCACCAAAAATGGAATTTCATCACATTTTAATAACAAAGAGTTTATATCCTCTGAACAGTCATCATAAGTATCTCCACAATTTAGTTTTGACCTATCGGTGATGTAATTAGAATATGATCACCAAGACTCTTTTAAAATATCCAATAAGTTAAGAATTTAATTAATTGGGAAGAAAAAACATTCCCATTCTGTTCAGAACAATCGAGATGCATGTTAATTTCCATTATCTTGGGTTGGGTCAAAGATACTGTTTACCTTAGGTGAAATTACTTAGACACCGAATTCTTATAATAAATTCCAAGGGATTAAACTCAAGGATAAAATGGGGGAACTATTTACCTTATATAACACATAGAAACAAACTTCACAAGAATAATATGAAATATATTAAACCAATGGCATCTATATAAATGATGCATGAAAAAAACCCAACAATAATAAATGTAACATGACCAATAATAAAAAATGAATCCAAGACCAACATTAGAGTAAAAAAGGAATGAAAAAAATAACAATACTAAAAAAAATAATGTAGTAGTTTACTATAACACCAATGTGGCACCACTCCTATAATGGCCTGGATCCTCGTGGTCTATTAATTTGTCAAATTATGGTTCTTGGGGTGACCTGGACACCATGGGTGAGTCAAGAGGGAATGGTGTCGGTGGCAGGGTGTCATCATGGTGTCGCTTGTTGGTGCCATCAATTGGTTTTACCAATTGATGGCACCAATCGGAGTCACACCCGAATGGAACCACAAAGGGTTGTTGGGGTTTCCTTTCCTAGTCTCATAGTAACCTCCATTTTTAAGTCTTAATACCTCTTTAAAGAGATTTAAGGTGGTTTTTAAGCCCATAAATGATATTTAAATATCCATGAGTGGGGAAACCCTCAAATTACCCAAAATATGTGCCCCTGTTACATGTTTTCTCTATTTAATGGATATCTATCAACTCACACCTGTCCGCTGGTATATCTTCACCATCTACAAGGAGAATTATTAAATATAAATTAATTCTATCATGTGTAACCTCCCAACTACATGGTTAAACCACGATCCTATTTTTAAGTGCTTTGAGTTTTAAAATCCCGTAACTCCAGGATCAGGCCTTTTATCACACTGAGATCTTCTTTTTTCCTTGGTCCCTTTTTTTACTTGGTGCGCTTGGAGTCCCTCTTTCGGAGAAAAATCATGAGCCCATGATGGATCCCTTCCTGATTAGTCTTAGTGGAGTTTTTACTACTACTCGTGCAACCATAGTTCTTAGCACAAGAAGGAAACATCGATCCTTGATCATTCAAGTAGGGTTTTTCCTTTGTCTCTCTTTAACTGTGCATCATGTGGGGCAGATATAATGATGTTCCCTTAGGATGTAAATGAAACCAACCTTAATGATGATAATAAATGGACTTTTAAGGAATAAAGGGGTGGTAATAATGATTATGATGTTGATGTATTGTTTTTACCATCAATTTTATTTTGTGAGTTGTATGGGCTTATGTCCACTGAAAATCGTGGCCATTGGTGGTCTTTTATTAAGCACTAATGAAGCTTTATTTTTCTAGATAACCTTGTGATTGATTGGTTGTAACATGGAAGCTGATTAATCACATAAAATTGGTTGATTAAATGGATGCTTGACGAATAAGAATCCTTGTGTGATCACCCTAGTTAACCAAATGGAAATAAGGAACTTAATTAATGGTGTGATTAAATATGAAAACTCCCTTACTCTGTTCTGGTATTATGCATGGTTGTTCTATTTTATTCCTTTTGGGGTGACGTAGAGGGGGATAGAATATTCTAGTTGAGAAGTTATTGGCCTGTGAATTTGAGTCCGTGTGGAGCCAACATGTTGGGTCTTGGTTTAGTTATAGTACTTTGAGGGATCTCACAAATACCTTTTTTTGTAACTTTACAAGATAACTAGGTGTGAATGCTTAAATGTATGCTTGGATTTTTTTCATTCAATTGTTGTTTTGGATTGTGGTTATGGCTGTTAGTTTCCCAGTAGTGAAGAAATGTTTTAAATAGAATCACTTGAACATGATAACGAGAATGGGTAAAATGGGGGAATTGTTTTGATAGGAATGGGTTGTGCTCTAGTTATGGTTTTTGTGCAATTGTGCATGTAGGGATAATAGTGAGAGTGGTTGTATACAAGCTAGTTGTCTATTTCAGAACCCTTAGGTTGGGATGAGTGCTTTTTTACCTATATGTATAATATTTAGTTCTTTTATTTCTTATATGCACCCCACCCATGTTGATCACTTCGTGACGAACTCCACCATTTCATGGGGGAGGGTGTTTTTTCCTAACATTCTTATGAGTGGCTGGTTATTATCTCCTTTATACTCCCTCTCCCATGTAGCACAAGATTCTTCTGGCAAGCTGTGACAGCCTAAGGTTCATTATGGTCCAATAATCTTCGGGTAGGGTGTGTTGTGGTGGTCGGCCCAGGTGTGTGCGGGTAGTTTTGTTTCCCAAGTGTCTTTGGGATGAGGCCTAGGTGTTTTCAAGTGTGGTAGTGGTTGTTGAGGCCTAGGTGTCTTCGGGCATGGAAGTGGTTGTTGTGGCCCAGGTGTCTGCGGGCATGGTTATGTGTGGTTGTGGTGGACCAAGTGTTTGTGGGCGGGATATATGTGTGATTGGGATGAACCACATGGTTGTTGTTGGGGGTGGTAGTGGGACTGAAGTGGAACCTATGGGGGAGGTTTGACATGTATAATGTCCTAAATAACTAGTGGAAAAGTGGTGTAGGGTACCCAAATAACGATGTGCTATTACTATTAATTTACCTGACTTGTGTTATTTGGTGAGTGTGCCATGGTGAGGATGGGTGGATAGCTTCCTTGCTAGGCGATTTGGTTATCTCAATTTTCTCACGGGGCATTATAATACCTCCCCACTTGTGCATGAGAGATTTTGGTTTTACCTACCGAGTATACCTGTATACTCACCCTACGTATATAAAACTTCTTTCAGGTTTCCATAAGGGCTTTTAAGACCGTTCCAGAGCTTACTAGCTCGGGATTCAGAAGTTTTAGTTGCTGATTTTCTTTCTTTTGGTATTTTTCATCAGAGTTTTCTTATACCCTGTATCAATTAATTTTGAACATGTATATGGGAATGGGTTTTTGGATTTACATTTACTTTCAGTTTTTGGAGTTGTTTGGGATTTACTGTCTTATCTCCCAATCTTATTAAATAAAAAGTGTAATGCCTTACATTTTTATGTGAGATTCAATACCCTTGGTGCTAGTCACCACTCTAGGGCCTCTTAAAGGCAGGACTCAGGGGTCATTATCTCTCATTCAACTTGAATAAGGGAGGGTCTGGCAGTTTGTTGTCCCTTTCCTCATCTTGATGAAGGCGGGTCAGGACAAAATGGTATTAGAGGTGATGATTAAGAGATAATATGGAGTTTAGGGTTAGGAATAGTGAGGATTGGATGGTATGGTGGGGAAATAGTGTTAGTAAATCTTGGTGTGTGAAATAATCTAGGGAAGACCGGCCATGACACTGGATTTTAGGGCCCCCTGTGATCCGATGTAAGGACAATGGGCCTACCAAATGACCAGGTGAGGCCACATTGATTGTAGGGTAGAGAACCTATGAAAGGTATGTAAATCATAATGACTTGTGTTATTATGTGTCTTGGGAGTTTTGTGAATTTAAAATAAATAAAAAATTTAATAAAAATTTAAAAAATAATCTTCTACACTACTTGGGCTTAGGAATTCCTTATTTACCTTGATGCTATGGAACCTGGACGACATCTATGGGTAGTACAGGTGGTTGAGGCCCATTAGGTTGATTTGGTCGATTAGCAGAGTATTGACCAAGAGGAAGAGGATGAAATGTGAAAAAATAATCTTTGTTCCTTCCAGCGGCAAAACCTTGGGAAGTATGCGAGCAGTGTTTCCAACTTGGAGACAGAGGGATGAATTGAGGATCTAGTGATAACCCCTACCCTAATCCGTGCCCCAAGGGAGTACTGGGTTCCATTTATATTCAGTCATATTAGTGGAGTAGTGCATCAATGGTGGACCCTCTACCTTAGAGAGAAGATGGAGACTGAGGTTTTGTGGACTGACTTCAAGAAGGAGTTCCAGGCAGAATTCCTTTCTTCTATAATGAAGGATGAGAAGAGGTAAGAGATGATCTCCCTACAGTAAGGGAGAATGCATGTAATAGAGTTAGGGATCAAGTTCAAGGATCTTATTCACTTTTCTCCTAACCTCTTTCCAGACGAGGAGTCTCAGATGATACATTTATAGGAGGAACTCTGACCTTCTCTACAATATGCTGTTACTCCCTTCACTCTACTAATATACTTGGAGTTTCTGAATAAGGCTAAAGTGGTGGAGAGGATGAACACACTAGGAGGTGTTCCACAATAGGGGATCTAGTTGAGCTCGTCAAAAGGGAAGGCCATCAGTAGAAATCCCCTAGCATCAGGGCCTTCCAGGTTTCGACCAATGGGGAGCAGGCCTCAGTAGTTCTAGTTTTAGTCTCCCAGTCCTCAACCTTTATCTATGGGAATATGACCGAGATTCGTTATCTGTGGTAGCCGTGGGCATCTTCAGAATTAGTTCCCATACTGAGTGTAGTACAGTGGGGGTGGGCAGGTTCAACACCCACCTAAACAACAATAGTTTCTAGCCAGACCCTTTCAGTAGCAGCAGTAGGGATAGTGAGCTCCCAATCCTCTGAGAGCAGACGTTACAGGAGGAGGATGACCTCAGGGTGATCCTCAGGGACCTAGAATAGGGTGTGGTCGAGGAGGTGGTCTAAAGTTGAGATGCAGAGAAGCTGGGCATGGGCAGCTGCATGCCGCAGAGGTAGTAGTTCCAGAAGGGCCATAGGTCATTCGAGGTATGATCATTTTGTTTAGCACTCTTGACTGTGCCTTGTTTGATTCAAGAGCTTCACACTCCTTTGTTGTGTCTGATCTAGCCCATACCTTGGGATTAGACGTAGAGAGACTCTCCAGACCCCTGGTGCTAAGTACGCCAGTTAGAGGTCAGACCAGCCTGTGTGATGTCTATCGATGATGTAGGATGATGTTGGGGACACATTAGTCTAGTGGAGATCTTCTTCTGCTACAAATGAATCCATACGATATCATCCTGGGTATCGATTGGTTGTTCTCTGTGCACGCTATTATCGACTGATTCCAGAGAAGGGTTGTGTTCTCAGACATGGGTAGACAACGTGTATCTTTCGTCAATGAGTGGGGTTTCTAGGAGGGAAACTGGCACATGGAGCCCATCCTTTCCTTGTTATCCAAGCTATCAATGGATTTAGCAGATTCAAAGATGGTGGAAGTTCCAAGGATTGTCATTGAGTTCCTGGACGTCTTCCTTGAAGAGTTTGTGACTCTACGCCCTTGACGTGATGTCGAGTTCAAGATAGACTTACAACCTGATACCCATACAATTTTTATGGCTCCCTATAATATGTCACCTTCTGAGTTGCGATAGTTGTGGATTTAGGTTGAAGACCTAATGAAGAAGGGTTTTATCCTACCGAGCATGTCACCATGGGGTTCTCCAGTCTTGTTCGCAAAGAAGGTGGATTATGGTCTCAGGCTCTACATAGACTACCAAAGGCTGAATCAGCTGACAGTCAAGAACCGTTACCACCTCCCAAGGATCGAATACCTTTTTGACCAGTCGAAGGGAGTGGGTTGGTTCTCTAAGATCAACCAATAATCAGGATATCTCCAGTTGAGGTTAAATGAGGATGACATCTCGAAGACTTCTTTCAGGTGTAGGTATGATCACTTTGAGTTCATGGTCATGCCATTCAGTGTTACGAACACACAAGCCATGTTCATGGGGCTCATGAACTCTATTTTCTGTGAGCATCTGAACCTGTTTGTAGTCATGTTCATCAATGACATAATGATCTACTCAAGATCAGAGGAGGATCATGCTGAGCATCTGAGGATAGTTTTAGAATTCCCATGACACTTCCAGATCTATGGTAAGTTGTCCAAGTGAAAGTTCTAGACATGGGAGGTGAAATTCCTTGGACATGTGGTGTACCAGTAGGGAATATCATTGGACCCATCGAAGGTTGAAGCAGTTGTTTCTTGGGAATCACCCAAGAATGTGGTAGATGTTCGTAGTTTCTTGGGTTTGGTAGCTTATTATCGGAGTTTTTTACCTGAATTCTCTTGAGTTTCATCCACTTTGACATCTTTGACTAGAAAGGACTAGACCTTCATGTGGAGTGAGCAGTTTTGGGAAGCTTTCAATTATCTGAAGGAAAGGTTGGTCTATGCTCTAGTACTCAGTTTTCCAAATGAAGGGGTGTTGTTTGAGGTGTTTTGTGATGATTCTGGTCTTGGCTTGGGGTGTGTGATGATACAATAGAGGGGAGTGATCTCTTATGGATCTAGGAAATTATGTACTCATGAGCATAATAATTACACCCATGATCTAGAGCTTTCAGTAGTGGTGTTCATGTTGAAGTTGTGAAAACATTACCTCATCATGGAACGCTTCGTGGTCTACAAAGATCGCAAGAGATTGAGGTATGTATTCTCCCAGTGAGACCTTAACTTGCGACAATGAAGGTGGATAGAGTTTCTTTAGGACTATGACTTTGATATCTCTTATATTGAAGGTAAGGGGAATGTGGTGGCCGATACCTTGAGTAGGAAGTCATAGAAGGATGTGGTTCGGTAGTCAGTAGATGTTTGGAAAGCAATGGAGGAGTTGGATGCCTTGCACCTGGATGAAAGGGTGGAGGATAGTAGAGGTTGTCTGTTTCAAATGATAGTGCAGTGTTCCTTGGTATAGTAAGTGGAGGAGTCTTAGTGGGGAGACTTAGAGGCTGAAGTGACGCGTGATCATGTTATCCAGGGAAATTCTTTGGAAGGATGGTCAGAATCTAATGATTTTCCACGGGAATTTGTTTTTCCCAAATACGATGCATGAGGGAGTTCTTTGTGAGTTCCATAAATCACCCCTAGTGGTACACCCAGAAGTTTCCAAGATGTACCAAGGCCTGGGAGAATAGTTTTGGTGTCTTGAGGTGAAATGGGCAGTGGCAGAGTTTGTGGCAAGGTGCCTAGTGTGTCAGTAGGTGAAGGCTGAATGCTGTATCTGAGGAGGTTTATTGTAGCCTTTATATGTCCGTGAGTAGAAGTGGGACAAAATCTCAATAGATTTATTCATAGTACTACCTAGAGTTGGAGGGAGGCTATGATGACATGTGGGCATTGGTGGATTAGTTGACAAAATCAGCTCACTTATTGGCAATCAAGGAGTCAAGTGCGGTGGATACATTAACATAGAGATAAATGGATGAGGTAGTGCATTTTAATGGAGTTCCAAGGTCCATAGTTTCTAATCGAGATACATGGTTTACCTCACGAGTCTGGAGGGGATTGTAGCATGCTTTTGGCACCCAGCTACGCCTTAACACCACTTTACACCCCTAGAAAGAATGGCAGATAGAGAATACCATCTAGACGTTGGAATATATGCTGAAGGCATGCATTATGGACTTTGAAGGATTGTGGGTATGACATTTTACTTTATTAGAGTTTTCTTAAAATAATATCTATCACTCTACTATTGTCATGAAATTTTTTGAAGACGTGTATAGAAGACCATTTAGTTCACCCGTTTTCTAGACAGAGGTTGGGGAGGTAGGTGTCCTTGGCCTGGAGGTGGTGTAGAGAATGACAGAAAAGGTTCAACTTGTGAATGAGAGGATGAAGGTGGATCAGGACCAACATAAGTTGTATTCCGATCATAGTAGGAGGCCCTTATAGTTAAAGGTTTGAGACCATGTGTTTTTAAAGGTCTTCCCTCAGTGTGGGCAGTAGAGGTTTGACAAGGGTAATAAGCTCTCTCCCAAGTTCGTTGGACCCTTTAAGGTGTTGTGACGAGTCAACGAAGTGGAATATCATTTGGAACTACCACCACCACTACAGAGGGTCCATGACGTCTTCTATGTATCTCATCTCCGTCAATATCTATATAATGACTCCCATGTCCTCCACTGGGGAGAGTTGGATATCGAGGACGACACGACGTTCATGGAGCAACCAGTGAGAATCAAGGATCACAAGGAGAATGTTCTTCATGTGTGGACCATTCCTTTAGTTCATTTTTTGTGGAGGCATGATGTACTTGAGTAGAGTACCAGGGAATGGGAGGCCCATATACATGCCTAATACCCAAAACTATTTGAGTTTTGATCTTGCGTTGCTTGTGCTTTGTTGTGGTGTAATGCTTGACCTTGCTTTCTATGAGATGGGATATTTTTCTTTTTCTCTGGATATGTGTGAAAATTCCACACTGTGGGGAGAGGAGGACCTGATCCTTAATCAAGATGCATTATTTTGGATGCGATTAAACCTGTGCAGGTGAGTCAGTGCCACCCAAAGTGGATAGTATATTGACATGGAGGAAGGAACTCCCTAATACATATGTCTGGACAGTGTGACTTCTATGTTTGTGTGGTTCTTGGGGGAGAGGATAGGTAGTGTTTCCACAGTTGTTCAGAAGACAAATGTGAGATAAATGTTCCTAGATGTTGAGGTTTTATCCTAGTTTCAAACAACACTATGGTGCTTTGTCCGTGAGAGGTATCTTATGAGGTGGTTGTTCGAACCCCTCTTTTTTGTCAGGTTTAGTCTTGATTCTTGAGGACAAGAATAGTTTAATAGGTATCTGATGTAATGGACCGGACCCTTTTGGTCCATTAATTTTTCAAATTCTAGTGCTTGGGGTGACCTGGACACCATGGGTGAGTTAGGAGGGCATTGATGTCGATGGCGGGGTGTCACCATGGTGTCGCCTATCGGTGCCACCGATTGGTGTCACACCCGAACGGTGCCACAAAGGATTGTCGGGGTTTCCTTTCCCAGTCTCCCAGTAACCTCCCTTTTTTAAATCTTAATACATTTTAAAGAGATTTAAGGTAGTTTTTAATCCTATAAATGATATTTAAATCTCCAAGAGTTGGCTGACCCTCGACTTACCCAAACCATGTGCCCCTGTTACATGTTTTCTCTATTTAAGGGATATCTATAAACTCACAGCTGTCCGTTGGTCTATCTCAACTGTATCCAAGGAGAATTATTAAATCTAAATTAATTATATCGTGTGTAGCCTCCCTAATACATGGTTAAACAACGATATTCTTTTTAAGAGCTTCGAGTTTTCATATCCTGTAACTCTAGGATCGGGCCTTTTATTGTACCAATATCTTCTTCTTCCTTGGTCCCTTTCTTTTACTTGGTTCTCTTGGAGTCCCTCTTTCGGATACAAATCATGTACCCACGCTGGATCCCTTCCTGATTAGACTTATTGGAGTTTTTCCTGCTACTCATGCGACCACAGTTCTTAGTGTGAGGAGGAAACATCGATCCTTGATCATTCAAGTAGGGGGGTTTTCCTTTGTCTCTATTTAATTGTGCATCATGGGGGGTGGATATAATGATGTTCCCTCATGACGTAGATGAAACCAACATTAACGAAGATAATAAATGGAATTTTAAAGAATGAAGCAGTGGGAATAATGATGATGATATTGTTGTATTATTTTTTACCTCCATTTTTATGTTGTGAGTTGTATGGGATTATGTCCACTAAAAACCATGGCTATTGGTGGTTTTTTCTTGTGCACTAAGGAAGCTCTTTTTTTGGATAACCTTGTGATTGATTGGATGTAACATGTAAACTAGTAAATCACATAAAATTGGTTGATTAAATGGATGTTTGATGAATAAGAATCCTTATGTGATCACTCCGGTTAACAAAAAATAAAGAAGGAACTTAATTAATGGTGTGATTAAATCTAAAAACTCTCTTACTCTATTCTGGTATTATGCATGGTTGTTATGTTTGATGCCTTGTGGGTTGACGTAGAGGGGGATGGAATATTCTGGTTGAGAAGTTGTTGGACTGTGAATCTCAGACCGTGTGGATCCAACATGTTTTAGCTTGGTTTAGTTCCAATACTTCAAGTTATCTCATAGATCCCTTTTGTTGTTGTGACTTTACAAGAGAATCGGGTGTGAATGCTTAAATGTCTGCTTGGCTGTTTTTCATTTAGTTATTATTTTGGCTTGTGGTTATGCCTATTAGTTTCCCAGTAGTGAAGAAATGTTTTAAATGGAATCACTTAAACATGATAATTATAAAGGGTACAATGGGGGAATTGTTTTGATTGAAATGGGTTGTGCTCTGGTTATAGTTGTTGTGCAATTGTGCATGCAGGGATAACAGTGAGAGTGGTTTTGTCCTGGCTGGTTTTCTATTTCAGAACCTTTAGGCTAAGATGAGTGCTTGTTTATATATATGTTTAATATTTAGTTCTTTCGTTTCTTATACGCACCCCAACCATGTTGAGCACTTCGTGACGAACACCCCCATTTCATGGGGGAGGGTGTTTTTACCAATATTCTTATGAGTGGATGGTTATTAACTCCTTTTTCTCCCTTTCCCAGGCATCCCAAGATTCTTTAGGTAGGATGTGATGGCCTAAGGTTCATTATTGACCAATAAAATTCGGGCAGGGTGTATTATGGTGGTTGGACCAGGTGTGTGTGGGCAGGTTTGTTTCCCAAGTATCTTCGGGATGAGGCCGAAGTGTTTTCAGGCATGGCAGTGGTTGTTGAGGCCCGGGTTTATTCAGGTGTGGCAATGGT